>JBAHVQ010177610.1:0-17083 GCA_036872915.1 Nanipora kamurai
GGGATGGTTTATCATGAGTCCTGGAACGGAGTTGGACAAGAACCTCATGATGCTTACCCAGACCTCCCAAAGTGACTACGAGGAGCTCTGCCGGCTTGACGTCTTAGGTCTTGCAGATGCCGCGGAACATGACCAGCAGATCATCCATTCTGAGTTCAAAGAACAACTTTACCGTTCAAAGGAGGGATGGTACGAGACAGGACTACCGTGCAAAGGGAAACCATCCTTATTTGCCAAACAACGAAAGAGGCAGTCTCTGAAGACTGTCCAGTTTGACTCGCTGCCTCGAACGCAAGGGATTAATGCAGGCATACAACTCAGTCATCCAGGAGCAAAAGACCGGAGGAATAGTGGAAGGGGCACCTGCATAAATCACTGGTAGAGAATTCTACATCCCCCACAAGGAAGTAGTTCGGGAGTCAGCGCAGACCACTAAGTTACGAGTAGTCTACGACGCTTCGGCGAAGCCTCATCCAGCAAGTCCATCGCTTAACGTGTGTTTGTATCCTGGGCCACCTCTGCAGAACCGCTTATGGGACGTACTTGTGCGACAGCGAGCCTACCCTGTAGCCCTAACTGGCGATATTAAGAAGGCCTTCCTACAGATCAGAGTCAAGCAGGAGGAAAGAGATGCCCTGAGATTCCATTGGCATCAAAGTGAACGAACAGAAATAGAAACGTTACGCTTCACACGTACTCTCTTCGGACTCGCCTTATCACCGTTCTTGCTGAATGGTGTTCTCGAAGCACATTTGGACCTATGGGAGACGAAACGTCCTGACATAGTAGCTGAACTCCGAGAGAGTATGTACGTAGATGACCTGTTAACAGGACGCCAGACCGTAAAACAAGCCCAAGATATGAAGGAAGCCTCTACGGAAATCTTGAGCGACGCAACATTCGAGTTGCACAAATGGGCATCAAACGAGCCACAGCTGGAGAACAGTGAGACGGAGAAAAATGGTGACGTGGACCAATTAGCTAGCAGCAAACAACAGTTTGCTGTAAAACCTACGGAGACGAAACTTATGGGTCTTACCTGGAACAAGCAGAAAGATACACTCGGCGTAGAGCTCAGTCACAACACCGAAGCCACAACGAAACGACAAGTACTACGCAAGCTCGCTCAGATCTACGACCCACTAGGTATAGCATCGCCACTCACTCTCGACGGAAAACTGTTATACAGGGAAATCTGTGACGCGAAGACTCCATGGGATGCCAGTCTACAGGGAGAAATCAAAAGGAAATATATCTCATGGGAACAGTCGCTGCCAATACAGGTCGAAATACCGCGATCAGTCATTCCACATCAGGAGCAAGTGACATCGGTAGAACTACACGGATTCGGGGACGTTGGTACTCGAGGTGTCAGCGCAGCAGTTTATGCATTGGTGAACCAGCCATCTGGGAAGACACAGAATCTCGTTGCTGCCTTGTTCCGACTGGCTAAAACCCAGCAGACCTAGGCAGTCGAGGCGGACAACTGACACCGCTCTGGCTACAAGGTCCCTCATGGCTAAAAGATGCTGAACAATGTCCACCAAACCCCACCATCGAACCTAGTGTGGAAACGCAAGAGGAGGCGAAGATGACTCGTGAAGTATTGACTGCTGCCATCCAAAACCAAGAAAAGAATACTTATCTTGCTCTCTTGGAAAAACATTCGCTCGAGTGGACCCTGAGGATAGGATTGTGGGTTAGAAGATTCGTGAACAACACTCGCCTTCCAGCCCGTTGACAGCTGATGAAATAAAGGAGCAGCGCCACTGGTGGATAAATCAGACTCAAATTGAAGTCGCCCACAGTCAGAAGTTTGACGAAGAGAAAACTCGGTTGAATCTTCAACCAAATACCTCAGGCATCTTAGTGTGCAAGGGTAGAATACAAGGAAAGTGGCCTATCTACCTACCGGATACGGCGTTGTTTTCGGAGAAACTCGTTCAACAAGCCCATGTAGAGACACTCCACGGGGGAGTTGCGCTTACAATGCCAAAGGTCCGCGAAAGATATTGGATACCGCGCATTCGACGCCTAGTGAAAAGAATCCGGAAGAATTGCTGGACATGCAAGAAGTTCATGGCCAGGACATACGCCGCCCCAGCGCCTGGACCATTACTGACGTCGAGGACTGAGGGAACGACACCCTTCAAAGTGATTGGTGTAGACTTCGTGGGACCAATAAGATACAAAGTCACAAAGAATCAGGAAGGCAAGGCGTACCTGGTGCTATTTTACTGCAGCCTGACAAGGGGAGTTTGCCTGGAAGTCATTAGAAGCCTCAAGACTGCCGATTTTCTACCGAGTTCAAAGCGCCTCATCGCAAGGAGAGGAAGGCCATCTCTGATCTTCTAGGAAAATGGGAAAACGTTCAAAGGAGCTGCAAACTGGTTGAAGAAAGTAGAAACGAAGAGAAGTTTCAAGATGCGCTGACCAACTACTAGATTAAGTGTCAGTTCAACTTTTCGAGAGCACTATGGTGGGGAGGTCATTTTGAACGTTTAATAGGTGTCTTCAAATCGGCCTTTTACAAAGTAGTCGGAAGAGGATTCCTCATCTTTAAAGAGATAACAGAGGCAGTGCTGGATGTCGAAATATGCATGAACAATCGCCCTTGACGTACCTGGAAGATGACGTAAAATGGTCGGTTCTAACACCGAATTCTTTCTTACTCCATCAGTCCAACGATCTGCCCGAAATTCAACCCCATCAAGTGGGAGACAACAATCTACGTAGACGTCTCAAATATCTAAAGAATGTGAAGGACAGTCTTTGGAACCGGTGGACTCGAGAATACTCAACAAGTCTGTGAGAAAGACATTGATGCCAAAAGGGAAAACAAGAGCTGCACCCTAACAAGAGTGATATCGTATTAATTAAAGGCGACGAGAAAAACCGCAACCACTGGAAGTTGGGAAAAGTGGCAAAAATCATTCGTGGAAAGGATAAAATCGTTCGAGGAGTTCTTCTCGAAACAGCTAACGGAACGATTGAGAGACCACTGCAACTGGTATACCCCTTAGAACTGCATTGCGACGTCGCCCAACCCAAGCAACAGTTAAACGTACAAGCAGCAGAATTCCGACCAAAACGAGCCACCGCTGAAACAGCCGCAACTATAAACAAACAAGTTCTGCAAGGTGAAATGGAACAATGAATACACAGACATTCAAACTTTATCGTTAATTGTTGTTAGGTCAAGTTGAACAATTGCGAACAGTTCCCTTATTTAACATGTGCCCCAGCGGAGTCACATGGGGGAGTGTGTCGGGAACTGTAAGTCAATGAACACTGTCCAGATAATACTATTTATGGATAAACGAACTGCATGCGTGACGTCGTGTGAACTTGCACGTGACGGAATTTACCGAGTAATTAAGTAATTTCCCCAGGCGGAGAAGTTGAGATATGTAAGCGAGTGTGATTGGGATAATCGTGAGCTTTATTATTAAATACAAAGTATTGGGAAAACTAAAGTATGGAATTCATTCTTGGAGGCGGAATAATTCTCCATAAACTGTCTTTTTAACAAAAACCAACAAATGAGAGAAATGAATGTAATTTCTCATGAAAAACTTGAGCTGTACTCACAAACTATTAACAAAGTAGCATTATCTGCAAACGATGATAAAAGAATAATTTTACAAGATAAAATAAATACAGTTGCATACAGACATTATAAAATGAAGAAGAACGAAGCGTATCACAGGAAAAAAAACATTGTATTAATTTTAATCCCATTTCCAAAGATTTAGAAAATAAAAAGGAAGAAAAATTATAAATTGTGGAGGTGTTAAAGATTGTTTCAGATATGAAAAGGGTGATTATGAAGCAAATTCTAAAACAGGTATAAGACTTCATTTTAAAAAGAATCTTAATATTGAAAATGTGGAGATTATGGAGGTGAAAAAAACCCGAAATATGTCCAATTTGTGGTTGCTCTATGGGCAGATTTAGGATGAGGGAACATATGATAATGCATAATTAAAAAACTTTTAAGTTAAAAAACTTAAGAGTTTTATTTTTTAAAAAAATTAATCTTCTGTAAAATCTTCTAACGACACGCTTCGCTCTTCTTCACTTTCACTTGTAAAATCTTCAAACGATACTCTTCGCTCTTCTTCCCTTTCACTTGTAAAATATTCTTCTATCGCACTACTATTGTTTTCATTTTGACTCCAAACAGTATAATCCCTACTACTACAACTACTATACTCCCCACCATTTTCTTCATCACTTAGAACATAATCTGAATCTTGTGAATTTTCTGAGTAATCCAACTCGTGTGAATTTTGTTGTAAATCCATTATTTATTTTTATATTATTTTAACAAGTATCCAACCACTTCCAAGTCCAATTAAAGAAACAATAACAAGTTGATGTTCTTTCATTTCCGAAGAAGGTTTATAATAATTTGCTAATACTGGCATCTGCGATTTTAAATTTTTATATTCTTTTGTAGTTTTTTTTAATTCTGCTTGGTGTTGCTCAATTTCTAAGTTAATTTTTTCTAATTCTTGTAAAGCATAATTTGTATCATTTAAATCTTTATTTGCTCTACACAACTGTCATTTTAATAATTCTATTTTATTCTTTTTTCAATTTGTTTCTCATACCATTCTTCTTTTGCCAAAGATAATTGTTCTAAAGCTTGATTATGTCTTTTAATTTCTTTTTCATATCAAACATGATTAGGTTTACTAAATAAAAATCCTGCTCCTGCAAATACAACAGCATTAAATAATCCTCCAGTGATTAAAGATGCCATTTTTTATTTTATTTTTATATTTTTTTAATTACTTTTAAACTGGTCTGTAGGAACCCATTTTTTAGTTTGTGCATATTTTAATCCAACTGCTCCTGCTGCAACTGCAGCTGCTAATTTTAAAGTTCCATTTAAATTTGTTGATGTTCCTAATTCTTGACCAGCAATTTTTTTATTAATCATTGAAAATCCAACAGCTCCGGCTGTGATAAAAACTGCGTCATATAATTCATTCATTAATTCTTTTTCGTTAACACTACTCATTTTATTATTTATTTATAAAGATAGAATTTAAATTTTTTCTTAAAGACTATCAAGTTTTGATTTATTTTTTACTTTGTTTTTTTCTATCACCTTTAGTTTTTCTTTTTGTAATTTTTCTTTTTCCTGTTGGATCTCTTTTTCTCTTGCATTTTGTTTATAAGCAAAATATAATCCGACAATTGTACCTGTAACTCCAGCAAATCCAAAAATGGTGTTATAGTTTAAAATACTCATGCTTGCAGAATTTTTTGAATTTTCCATAGCTTCTGCTTGTTCTTTTTCTTCTCTTGCTTTTTTAGCTCTTGCTTTTGCTTCCCGAGAAATTGCAGCAAGCATTTTTCCCATTTCTACTTTGCTAGGATCCTTTATTTTTTCAGTTTTAACAAATTTTCTCATCCTTTTTGGTTCATTAGCGGAATTTATTTCGTTTGAATTTACATTTTTGCTGGAATTTATTTCCTGATTTTCCTTAAGGTTTTGTTTACTCATTTATTTATATACTTAATTTTTATTTAAAATAAAATTTAAAGAGAATTTAAAGAGAATTTGGGTTTACTTAAAATTATTTAAAATTTGTTTAAGACTTGTTTAAAATAGAATTTAAAGAGAATTTGGGTTCAATTAAAATTATTCAAAATGTGTTTAAGACTTGTTTAAAATAAAATTCAAAGAGAATTTAAAGAGAATTGAGTTTTCCTTAAATTTTACTTGAGTTTTCTTTAAAAGTTTTTAAAGAGACTTAAAGAGAATTTAAAGAAAAAACTTTGAAAATAAAACTCCGCCAATTATCAAACCAATTAAAATAAATTGTAAATTTAAATTATGATCTGTATTTACGTTTGTATTTATAGTTAGTAATTTAATATATTTATCCAACAATGCGTTTTGTGTTTCTTCTGACGATACACTTCATCCATTTTTAATTTTTTATCAGTTTTTAAATTTTCTAAATGTTTTATTTCTCCTCCTGATTGGAGAATCGTTTTTGGCGAGGAAGAAGAAGAAGGGGGTGATGCTGGTGGTGAAGGGAGAATAATTTACATTTTCATTTAATCCAAATTTCATATTTTTATTTGATACTTTAAGTTTATTATTGTATCCTGGAATTGGATTTTTTATAATAATTAAATTGCTAGGAATTAACCACAGAGTTGGGCTTATAGCCATATTTAAAATTACATTTGTGGAAGAAACTGCATTATTCATATTATTTACCCATGTTGAAGTATCGTAATTTATTATAGAGTCCATAACAATTGTTCGAAAAACTTTTTGTGTTTCTAAAGCAGATGATCGCTCCCCAAAAATACTTTGTTTTGTTCTTGCTTGCGCTCCTGAAATACTGTAAACATAAGCTTCAATAGATTGATTTAATAATTCTATACCATTTAATGTTAAACCATTTGAAATTTTTGGAATAAATTTTTATAGTCATTTTGTAAATCTCAAATAAAACCAGCACCCGGACCATATGTTTTTCCATATTTATTTATATAAATAACATCTTGTCCTAAATGTTCATTTTTATAACTTATAACTTCTTGCCAAGTCCATTTTGGAGTGTGATCTTTTAAAAAATTTACTTTATATTTATTCATAATATAATTAATTTCTGTTTGTGTTTTTGTCCCAAATTCTCGCATTATTCTGTTAATTGTAAAATATAAGTGGAATCTTATAAATGAAGTAATTTGTTTTGGAATTTCTTCACTAAAAGTTCAATGTTGGAGAGAAATTTCAAAAGCATAAGTTGGAATCCATGTTCCAATTAAAGATTGAAAATAAGATTCTTTTAAATTCCATTTACTGTTATTTTTTGTTGTAATATTTAATGGTGGTAATTGACTTTAAAAATAATCCGTGTTATTTACATAAATTCTAAAATTTTTTATTGGTTATTATTTTTGAAAGTTTCAGATTCTATATCATAAGATTCTTTATCATTCACTTTATAATATATATTTCCATGTTCAAATGTACCATCTTGATTAAATGTTACATCAAATTCGAATTTATTTAAGTCTGCATTTGGATATTTTTTTAAAAAATTTAATTTTAATTTTTCTTTTTGGATTTTACTATCTTTTACTACTTGCTCATAATGTTCTCCATAATATTTTTTCAACACCCATTATATAATTATAAAAAATAAAAAAGAAAAGGAATTATAAAAAAGATAATGGCATTTATTGACGGAAAAAATAAAAGATTAGATTTTAAAGAAACTTTAACAATTGAAAATAATAATTATTCTGAAATTTTATTAAAATCAACAACAATATTTTGGCATTATAATAATATTTTTACATCTAAAAATGATCCATTTACATATGATGGAAATAACATTACACTCAACTCTGGATACTGGACTTTTGAAATGTTAAAAAAGAAATTTGCAGAAAATGGTAGAAAAATAACTTTAACACAAACATTAGAAAATGAAAAATGTACAATTTTATCAGATAAAGATTTAAATTTAAAAAATTTAGGTTTATTACTCGGTTTTGCAAAAAATAAATCTATGATGAAAAATACAAAAACTGTTAGTGATTCTATGGTAGACGTAAATCAAGGTTTATATTTTATAAATATTTATTGTGATTCAGTAGATAAATCAAAAAATTTGATACAAATGGAAAAAGAAGCTGTGTTATAGCTTCTCTTCCAATCACTACAACTCAAACTTTGAAAGGAACAGCAACACATTTTGAAAATATCGATAGCAAAGTTAGTATTTATAAAAGACATTATAATTTTTTAAACTTTGAAATTTTTACAAATAATAATGTTGATAATATTGGAAAAATACTTTTAGAATTATATACAAAATAAATGGAAGAGCAAAGCAAATCGTTAGAAAAACAATTTTTAATAGAACAAGAATTACGAAATTTATATTATGATCGAACTCAAGGTTATACATGTGCAAATAGTCTTTATCAAAAAGCAAAAGAACATAGATTGCAAGTCTTTAGGAAAATTGTTATGGATTGGTTAAAAACACAAGAGTCTTATACACGACATAACCAACTATTAAAAAAAAAACATAAATTTCAAAGAACATTAATGTGATCAAATCCAAATAGATTTAGTGGATATGAAAAAATACCAAAATGAAAATAATGGATAATTTTGGATTTTAACAGGGTTTTTTTTAACAGGTTAATTTTAAGTCTATATGCATTTGCTATTCCTGTTTATAGAAAAGATATAAAAAATACGGTAAGAGCTGTAGAAGAACTGTTAAAACAATTCAAGACAAGATTTAATGGAGAATATCCAAAACTTGTACAATTTGATGACGGGAAAGAATTTTATAATGTGGGTGTTAAAACACTTTTAGAAAAATTAATATAAAATATTTTTCTACAAACTCAGATCAAAAAGCAGCCATTTTGAAAGATTTAATAGAACTTTAAAATAAAAATGTGGAAATATTTTTATAGTATAGGAAAATATAAATGGATTAATGTTTTAGATCAATTATTAAAAAATTATAATTTTAGTAAACACAGTAGTATTTTAATGAAACCTGCAGATGTAAATAACTCAAATAAACATCAAGTTTGGCTTACACTTTATTGTTATGGGTTAGGAGAATTTTCATTCCCTAAATTTAAAATTGGAGATACAGATAGAATTTATAAATATAAAAATATTTTTACAAAAGGTTATGAAGCAAATTTTACTGAAGAAATTTTTACAATGATTAAAGTTTTTCGAGGTGATTTAACATGTATGAATTGGAAGATTTTTAAAAGAACTAATCACTGGAAAATTTTATGAGCAAGAATTAGATAAAAATGAATGTAGATAAAAAAGAGGATAATGATTTTTATCGAGTTGAAAAAATATTAAAAAGAGAATAAGTAAATGGAGAAAATATGATTTTAGTGAAATGGTTAGGGTATGATTCTAAACATAATTCTTGGGTTCCAGAAAAAGATGTAAAAGACTTATAAAGACATTAAAGAATATTTAATAAAATTAAATAGATTAATAAAATGGCAGAAGATGGTTTTGATGACTTTGAAATAAAAAAATGGAAAAAAACCTTATCCAGATGAACTTTCTCCAGATTTGGGTGATAATGAATTAGATGATTACATTGATTTCTACTCAGATGAAAGAGAAAAATTATTATTACAACCTGATGATGATGAAACAAGAAACAAAAAATTAAAAACTGTTAGAGAACTGCTTGAAAAAATGAATGAACTTAAAAAAGTAGAAAATATTACAGACAAAAAATTTTAAAAGAAGAACAAGAACACTTGAAAAAAAAAATAATATGGCTACCGACTTCACCTTCTTACATAGACCCAGGTTCTCCAATAGCTCCTCAAAACCGTCTAGATTTTATTCTTCATGATTTTATTAAAAATAATGTTAATAATGATAATACTTGTGATCCGGGTTCACCTAAAATGATTGAATTAAGAAATAATATTGAAATTACTAACAGCGGCAATATAGGATTTAAACGATTGGTTGATAATAAAACTAAACGTTCGAAAAAAATATGAAATTATTCTTAAACGAAATTCAAGCGGCGTTTTAGGATATAATGATAGGGTAAAAACAAAGTCAACAATTGATGCTGTTGAATAATTTAAACAATTTTTAAATGATATTTTAATTGAACAAAAGGTCTTATAGAATTAATCAATACTGACATAAGTCCTGACTTGTTTGAATTTGTAACTCCGGTTAATGAACCTGTTAAAGGGTTGTCGGGAGAAGAAAATAGTAAATTACAAAAAGTTTTAACTCCTCCTGAAAGTACCCAAAAATTGATTGGAGAGTTAACAGAAAATGAAAATCGGGAATTAGAAGATGTTGTCAATCCTCCAGAAACTATTGATCCAGAAACAAGACCTGAATTTCTTAGAGCACGAGCAGATGAATTTGAAAATGCATCAAATCGAAGAGAAGAAGAATTATAAAATACTATTGATCCTGTAGAACAGATAGAATTGCAAGAAAGAATTCAAGGATCAGCAGAAGCGTGGGATATAACTTTTGAGCAAGCAGATAAAGAAGAAATTTTAAACGAACAAATTAATGATGCAAGAAGATTACAACAATTTAAAATATGGGCAAAAGAAAATCTCGTTGGATTTTCTGCAATTGCTATTTCAATTGCTGGAATTATAACAACTGTAATTATTGGTTCAAGAAAAGTTTTACGACAAGGAGCAAGTGCGTTAGGTAATTTTGCAAAAGCTATTAAAAATATTGGGAAAAAAATATGGCCTTTAATTGGACCAATTGTAATTTATTAGCTACAGCATTAATGTGGGGTGCAAAAGGTACTGGATTTTTTGCTAAAAATTTATGGATTTTAGCAGTTGAATTAGCTTATTTCTTACTGGAAAAAACAAAAAGTAGAGTAAAAAAAGGAAAGAAAATTAAAAATTAAAAAGTTATTATATAAATAAATAATAATGTCAGTAATAACACGAACAAAAGAATTAGAACCTGGATTTAGAAGATTAAAAATGTCAGAAATAAAAGGAACACGAACAAGACATCTTGTAACTTTTAACACGAATAAAGCAAGTCCTGGAGAAGAAAGTTATATTGATATTCCAAAATTAAAATCAGATGTTGTTTTAGTTCCAGATTCCATAATTTTACAATTTAATTTTAAAATGCGAATGCAAAATCTCGGTTTTTAAGTAATTTAAGTCAACTACTTTGTTTAAGATTTGTTGTTAAATTCGCCGAAGAAATTGTTTATGATAATACTGGTGAAATTCTTTTAGGAATTTATAAAGATTTATGGAAACCATAAATGATTTATGCACCATATAACATGATTCATAATTCACAATATATTATAACACTTCCAAAAGCAACAGATATTATGGTTGCTCAACAAAACCAAAGTGTTGGATGTTATACTTTAGAAAATTTAGAATTGGAATATGAAATTGTTGAAAATCAAAATATTATAAATAATGTTAAAAGTGAATCTAATATTGGAAGATCATTAAGTTTTGAACATGTGACTTTAATGAAAACTGTAGAATGGGCAAAAGATGATACAACACATAATGAAACCATAAATTTACCACGAAAAAGTATGAAAGCTGTCGTCCTTTTGTTTAGAAATAAAACTGTAACAGATAGTGAAGAGTTTGTTTATCCAAAAATTGAAAAAGTTAAAGTAACTGTAGAAGGAGTTCCAAATTCTGTTCATAGTCAAGGAATTCCAAAATCTAGATTTTTTGAAGAAGCTACAAAGATTTTTAAACTTGCTGGAAAAGAATATCCAACTATAACTTTAAGAAATTTTTTTAAAGATAAATTTGTATTAGTGATTGATTTAAGAAGCATCCATGATTCATTTACAACTGGAAATGGAAAACGATTAGTTAATACCCAATCTGGGCTTTTACTAGAAATTACAAAAAAAAACAATAAGTACAAAATATACTATGTAAAATTTATGTTTTATCAGATGAACTTTTAAATATTATAAATCGAAATTTATTCTCCATCCAACATTAATAAATAAGATAATATAAATATTTAATTAAAAAAATTGGGTTCTTTTTTTCAATTGGGTTATACTTAGAAAAATACAATTTTTTTAAAAAATTATATTTTTTTTTAAAAAAATAAAAAAGCAAAATAACATTATGGATAATAATTATCAACTCAAAGAAAAAATCCTAAAAAGATCACAAAACAAAATACAACAAAGAAAAAACAAGAAGTTTTAGAAACAATTTCAAAAAATATAAAAGAAAAAGCAAATTTTATAAAACCATTAACTCATACACCATTTAATAAGATTATTGTTGGTATGACTGCTTGTGGAAAAACGTGGTATCTTTTAAAAATGTTAAAAAAAGAATATTTTCAATATTTTGATCATATGTATTTAATTTGCCCAACTTTTAGACACAATAAAACTTATACAGAATGGGAATGAATTAGTGATCCAAATTTTTTTGTTATATCTAGTGATTAAGATTTTGTAGAACAACAATTAAAATCTATAATTAAATATGTAACTGAAACAAATTCATTAATTATTTTAGATGATTGTGCTAGTGGACAAGCTGTAAAAATCAAACTTCTGAGCTTGTAAAGCCTTCATTTTCTGCGAGACATTATGGATTAAACACAATTGTTATCACTCAACAACTAACATCAATTGCAAAACCTTTTAGCAAAAATATAAGTAAATTAGTTACTTTTTATAATACAAACAAAAAGGATACGAAAATAATTATTGAAAATTATTTAGATGTAGGAAACAAAACAAAAATTGAACAAATTAAAAATTTTTTAAAAAATAAAAAATATTCTAAATTAGAAATTAATTTGTGGCATCTTTACGGCTATCAGTTAAAATAATAGCTGTAAAATAAATAAGAGAAAAAAATGAAAAATCCAGAAACAAATCCAAATCAAAAAATTGATGATGAGGTGGAGAAAAATGATAATAAGGAAAATCCAGCTAATGATAGTACAGAAAAAGATGTGGATAAAAAAAGAGCAGAACTTATAGAATTATCAGAAGATGGAGAAATTAGTCAAAGTGTAAAAATGATTAAAAAAACATCTAAACAAGTAATTTTAAAAATTTATAAAGACTGGGAAACAAAACAAGCAGAAAAAGCAAATTGTTTTTTAACAGATTTATTAATTTCTAAATTTGCAGATTTATTCAGGGGGTTAGTTGCAATTGAAAATAGTAAAGAATTGGATAAGGAATTACAAAAAGATAAACTTTTAAAAGATGATGTAAAATCTTTAGTTGAAAAAGTATGTAACATCATTTTTACCATTTTTAGGGATTGTAAGTGGTGCAATTATAACGGGGAAAGATATAATTAAATATAAAATTTCAGAAAATAAAGAAAAATCTCATGAATAAAAATATTTTGTTATAATCCTTTTTTCCTGAAATTATTTTTTTCATATTTTTTAACAAGTATGAAAAAAAAAAATTATTTTTTACAATATTATTGGTACATGATCAATTTTATACCATTTTTCACATAATAGTTTATGCACCAATTTAATTTTATCTTCTGATAATTCACCAACATACCAAGCTAAAAATATAATATCACGTCGAAATAATCCAGTCCCCCAATTATCATAAGTAGATTTTGTAAATAAATTTCTAAGAGAATTAAATGATCCAATTTCAGTTAGGGTGTTATCAAAACTTATAGACAACGATATAAAACTGTTTAGTTTTTTACCTTTGCAATAAACATGACTTTTTCCATTATGATCAGAAACTGAGCCTTGATTATGCCGTTGTATAGATAAACAATTTACAATATCTAATTGCTCTGCATTTGCTTTATTTTTATACGGATAATTTGCAGTTGAATCTGGACTTATTAAATTATATGAAACGTCTGAAATAGAAAATACAAGATCGCCAATTTGTGAAAACCCGACAAAAAAGTTGTTTTTTCGAAATAACCAATTTTTTAAATAATTAAATGTCGCCGATAATGATCAATGTCGATAAACTGCAAAATTTATCGACAGTATTTAGAGTAAAAGTTATATTTGATTTGAAATAATGCCCTGCATTACCTATAAAATAATATCGATTGGTGATTAAATAATTACGAGATGAAATAAGTTTTGGTTTACGACCATTAATGTTTTGATATAAATGGGCTACATTTAATGTTTTATCATATATCCTATCAATATCAAATGTTGAAGTATTATATTCAAGTTCAATATCTTTTGTAGCACCTGTTAAATAAAACAATCCATGTCCTTCCTTTAAAATATCCAAAACTGTAGTCTCCAAAAACAAATTATCTACATAATTTAAACTTATAATGTCATCTTTTTAGTTGGTGTATTTGTTATTGTTCCAGGTGTTATTTATGCTGTTGCTATTGTTCTAATAGACATTGTTACAGTTGTTATAGAAGCAGTTGAAATAGTTGCAGTTGATACTGCAAGTGTTTTTATGTATGCTTTTGTTATTGATGCAGTCATTGCTGTAATTTCATTTGCTGCAATATCTGTAGCGGTTACATCTATAATTACAGCATTTCTTATAGTCGCTGTCTGTATAGACGCGGTTGTAACTGCTGCACTGGATACATAATACTTTTTATATTTGCATTATTTGTTACAGTTATATTTGTTAATAACACATTTGCAATTGTTGCAGCTGTAGAGTTTAATTTTGTTATTGTTGCACTCGATACAGTTAAATCTCCAGTCACTGTTCCACCTTTGCTTTTAAATAAATAATCTTTGTCATCATTATTTTTATTTTCTTTGTTGTGATAACCATAAAATAAACTCATTCCTGTGTTTGTTTATTTTATGGAAATATATTGAGACAAAACCTTTTTTAAAATTTATTTATTTTTCATCATTATAACTGCTGTCTGTTTCATTATCACTGATATCTGTTTTTTCATTATATACATCATAACACTACCTTTTTTTATCTATTTCTCTTAATTCTGTTGTTGTTAAAAGTTTAAGTGTATTTTCAGCATGGTGAAAAACTAAAAGTACTTCATCTTCACTCTTCACTACAAACTCTAAATCTGGTATTTTTAATGCAAGCTTGTGAAGTTTTATAAAATGATGTAATAAAAATACTGTTGTTAAAAAATTTTTTGTAACATTAACATTTTTAAAAATTTTAGAGTTGCAAATTATTTGTTTTACTTCACAACATATTTTTAAACCAATATTTTTTATGAGTTGAAATTTTATAATATTATCTATTTCTTTCATATTTTTACATGCTCTAATAAATTCTCTAGAGTTTATTGTTAGAGACTCTATATAATCTTTTGCATCATCAAGTTTTGCTTTAAAAACTTGTTTGTTTAAAAAATGATTTTAACTCCTCTAATATTGTTTCAGAATCTAAACTTAAAATTAATTCTTCTTCTAATACTTTTAAAGTTAAACCATCTTTTTTATTATTAAAATTTTTTAACATTAATATTAAACAATCAATCTCTACCATTTTTGGAATAATTTTCTTTCTATTCACTATAAAAAACAGCATTGTCAATATCAACAAAATCAGTTCTAGATAAAACAACAGAATTAAGAGTAGAAATGACTAATCTTGATTCTTCAAATATTATACAAGCATATTTTGAAAAATTTTTTAAAGTACCTAATATTATTTTTAATAATTCCAAATTTTTTAAGTGACAGGAATATAATACCTTCCGCATCTTATCCTCTTTATTTTTAAGAAAACTTCTATTTATATTGATGTCGCTTGATGGTTGTCCGCCAATTATGTTATCTTTTTTAAAATTTTTTTAAAATTATTTTTAAATTTTTTAAATTTTTTTTTAAATTTTTTAATTAAGTTTGGCAGCCATTTTGAATTAATTAAAAAGTGCGCTAGAAACCCCATAATACAACTACTTAAACATCATAGTTTAATCGTGAGATGGCAGACTTGAGAAAGAAAGTACGGACGCATGCCGGGCACAGAGCCTTCATGAAGAAAACTTTAGGTAACATTGCCAAGGAAAAGGAAACGTTGAAGAAAGAAGAACGAGAAAAGATCATGCTCTTTTAATCTACACTCGAAGACCAGTGCTCAGAGATCAAGACGCTCGACAACGAGATCAAAGACTGTCTGTTAAAAAAGGAAGACATCATAGACGAGGATATCAAGAGCGAAATATAAGAGGCTAGACGGTTGCGCGGGGATATAAAATCTGCGATTGCGTTTTTGAACGAACTACTCAAACAGGAGAAAACACTGGCAAGCTCGTCAGCGCAAGGCTCAGTGTCAATCACGTCAACTGACGCCGATGCAACGGCAGCAACAACCCATGTCATCCGGGCAAAACTCCCAAAGTTAGCAGTCGAGAAGTTTGGCGGAAAAGCAGAACACCGGCAAGAATTTTGGGATAGCTTCGAGAACTCGATTCATCTAAACCCGAATTCGTCGACCATCGACAAGTTTTCGTATTTGCGTGGGCTGTTAGAAGACGCGGCGAGAAAGTCGATTGTGGGGTTCGCATTAACTACAGCAAATTACGAAGCCGCCTGGACTTGTTGAAGAAACGATATGGGAAGAAGGAAGCGATTCAGAAGGCGCATATCAACGAAATTATGAAGATTCCATCAGTGGTCAGCGCAAGGGAAACGGAAAAATTAAGAACGTTATATGACACTGTTGAAACGCATCATCGCGCACTGCAAGCACTTGGCGTGGACATAATGACCTACTGGACGATTGTGTTCCGACAACAATCGACAAGCTTCCGGAGATAGTCCGACTGACAATAACCCGAGGAAAGGATTCCTACGCATGGAATATGGACGACTTACTCCAAGAGCTCATCGTGGAAGTAGAATTTCGAGAACAACACGCCAACAACACGGAGAAGGGAAGTCGGAAGGAAAAGTCGAGGGAAATCGCGAAAGAGAGAAGAAAAGGCAATGGAATGGACCTTGCACGCTGAACTAACTGTTGACGAAGACCAAACGATGCAGGTTTTCTATGGGCAATCACGAACACGAAGCATGCACGGAAGTAAGGGACGTAAGTCAGAGAAAGTCTATTATACGTAAATTTGGTAGATGCTTTATTTGCTTGAAAAAGGGTCATGTCGCGAATAACTGTTGATCTAATTATGTATGTCCTAGTTGTAATGGTAAACATCACAGCTCAATTTGTGAGGGCGGTGTGGCTCCGTCTAGCTCAGTAAAGACCAGTCTTGTCAGCCCAGTATTTCACGTAGGCGCCGACACCATAGTAGAGCTCCAGACTACACAAGCATTCTTGAAGGGGAGGAACGGGAAAACAAGGGTTCGTGTTTTGTTTGACTCGGGCAGTCACAGGTCCTTTGTGACCCGAAAGGTTGCGTATGTTGTCAATCCTAAGGGTAAAACGTAAAGAGTGGATTGAAATAAGCACGTTTGGCCAGAGTTCGCCTTCTAAGGGATTGTGCGAAGTGGTTGAGTTGGTGTTGGAACCCTTGCGGTCGGGTAAGGTTTTACGGATTGAAGCTTATGAAGTGCCGTGTATTTCGTCTATTAAGAATGAGCATGTTGAAG
>JBAHVQ010177621.1:306-43144 GCA_036872915.1 Nanipora kamurai
CAGATCCACCTCGGTCAGATCCACCTCGGTCAGATCTATCTCGGTCAAATATACCTCGGTCAGATATACCTCGGTCAGATATACCTCGGTCAAATCTACCTCGGTCAGATCTACCTTAGTCAGATCCACCTCGGTCAGATCCACTTCGGTCAGATCCACCTCGGTCAGATCCACCTCGGTCAGATCCACCTCGGTCAGATCCACCTCGGTCAGATCCACCTTGGTCAGATCCACCTTGGTCAGATCCACCTTGGTCAGATCCACCTCGGTCAGATCCACCTCGGTCAGATCTATCTCGGTCAAATATACCTCGGTCAGATATACCTCGGTCAAATCTACCTCGGTCAGATCTACCTTAGTCAGATCTACATAACTGTGATACGAGATTAAAAGATAGCCTTTTTCTACCAAAACCTAAAACAAATTGGGTCATTGAACAACAAAGGGTCGTCGAACCCCCTTGGAAAAGCTATAGAACAGGATAGGATGTACAGTATTAAAAGAAACACGTCGAGGTCAAGTGAAACCGAATTGCATGCTCATTTTGTATACAATAAATTTATGTATACTTCCAATTCATATGTTTACAAAATATTACTAATTACTAATATTATGTATATGCCTAATTCATATATTACAAAATGTAACTAAACATATATATAAAATCCATAAAAATAAATTACAAGAACTCTCTTATACACGCAGGGATGAAAGTTCTTAAAAATCTATCTGTCTTAACAATGGGAAAACCTGCCTTCTGGAAGCCATAATCTAGGTTCCAGTTTGGGTTAAGGTTAGAATTATTGAATTATTGCGGGCTAGCATTCAGAAGGTTGCGGGTTCGAGTCCCGTCTGGAACTCAGAGTTTTTCTGAGTCCTTGGCATTCTACAGTTTGATCAGCAAAAATTTCCTAAGACTGTTAGAATTATTGTTTGTGTTAAGGACTTGTTCTAATTCATGTGACCACGTGGGGACTGAGGGAAACGACCAGAAGTGCCCCTATAGGTCATTTTTCCTTTCACTTCTTGAGTGGCAGTCAGGCTTTCAGTCTATTATTGAGTTCAGTGTCCCTGGTAAAGGCTAGCTTAAATAAGCAGTATATTGCTTATTTTTTAGTTAGGAGCCAATTCCTTCTTGCCATAAGGTTTTTAGCCTTTAAATGTGAGTTTTTGTGTTAATTTTACCTTTTTTATAATCTGTTTGACTAAAACTTACTGGAGTAAAAGATAATTGAGTGGTATACTGATCGGGCATGAGTTAAATTAAGAACACAACCGATCTGACAGAGTATGCAATATTAAATTTTGACTTCAAAACGAAATGGCTTGAAGGCGTTACGTGTATTACAAATCCACAAAAATGAATAATACATCACAATTTATAAACTTAGGGTAATTTGTGTTTAATTTAAGACTTCTAACGCTGGTCGCCGCTTGTGTACGTTAGAACTTGTTGCGGAATTTTTTTCTCTCTTTATTTGAAAGAGCCGTAAATCTAACCTCTCAACGTAATGTTGAAACACCAACAGAAAAACAATGGATAATTTGGCTATTTAATTACATTACATATTCAAAATGCTTCCGAACTTCTTCATCAAAAGTTTTCAGGTTTAGATGAGACATTCTGTTCCACTTTTTAAGTGCAGTACTTACAAACCTTAAATACTCAACTTCGGCTTCTAATAAACTTCTGAGTTCTGGTCAAGCAAGATGAAAAAACATTCAACCATATCAATTTTTTACTGCCAAACAGAGTATGTACGAAAGAGTCTGAACGGCAATTATCTTTTCTTGAAATTGATGACTTCAAATTGATCGAAAAATATTTTCTAGTCGGCCGGTGTAGCCATTGACTATCGCTGCATCTGATTGGTCGAAAGCCTATTTGGTATTGAATGTATATTCTATAACAATATGATTTCGACAAATCAGTTGCAGCAATAGTTGACCTTTAACCTCAGGAATTGCTACTCAGTGGTCTAGATCTAGCCTCCGATTGGAGTATCTAAAATAACCCTCCGAATATCATTAGAAGCTCAGGTTCTATACACCGAAATGTAGACAAAATATTCTAACTAAAAATAAAACAAGATTATATGAAAATATACGTGACGCAAAATTAACTATCTGTGTTTAGATATAGAATGGATTGATCGTAATAACAATGATGGTAAAGTTGCTCTATACATTCAACCCTAGTTCAATGGAATTGTTAGAAAAGATCTTATGCTCAATGAGCTTAAATTTAATTGTATTCAAATGAAATGTCAAGTTGGTACACGTCTTCCAATTTCTGCGCATGTACGGAAATATAGGAAGAGTAATTATTATTTTAATGAAAAGAAAAAGAAGAATTTTAAATTATTTTAATGAATTATGATTTAAATTTCGACTTACTCTCGTTTGTAAGAGCATGTAACAGAACAAAAGTTGAGCTAGGGTGCGGGTTCGTCACATGTACTGCCTAAGCGGATGTCACGATATGATAATGATATGGAAATACTTAATGCTAAACACAAAGTTGGTTCATGCGGGAGCTTGGTAAATATCAGACGACTAGTGGACGTTTGTCAAGCTTGTTGTCTCAGGAAAACGATTTCTGAGCCCTAGATGAGAATCGAACCCGCAACCTGATGATGACGGGCGAGATGCTCTAACCATTGACCTACCACGACTCAGATGGTAAGTTAGGGTGCAGACTAACCGTCTGATATTTACCAAGCTCGCACATGAAACAACTTTGTGTTCAGCATTAAGTATTTCCGTTATTATTGTTATATCGTGACTTCCGCTTAGAAAGTATATGTGACGAATCTGCACCCTAGCTCACTATCTGAGTCGTGGTAGCTCAATAGTTACAGCGTCTCACCAGTCTTCAGAAGGTTGCGGATTCGATTCCCGTCTAGGGCTCAGAAATTGTATTTCTGAGAGAACGAGCTTGACGAACGTCCACTAGTCGTCTGATATTTACCAAGCTCGCAAATGAACTAGCTTTGTGTTCAGCATTATATAGAGAAAAAGTCATTACATTGATATCTATCAAGCGCGTGAACACGATACACATTACTCAACATAATTATAAGAAATAATTCCAGCAAAATTTGTCAATCCGGCGTAATCCTCGGGACTAAAACATGGTTTTAAAGACCATAGTATTGGTGTTTAGTGGTCGGAAAAGTGTTTTTGCAATCAATTTGCATCACATAACTTCAACAATTATGATCACACTGCATTTTGTGGGGAAAATCTTGTACGAACTAAACTAAACTCCATTAGATTCTAGAATCCAAATAAGCATATTTGGATACGTTTTTAAAAGTTACTGACGAGCACGTTTCAGTTGGTGAAATGTAAGTAAGAAATAACAATACCCCCATGGCTTTCAGTTGAATTCCAGGCCTTTCTAGTGACATAATTCATGCAAGAAACGACCCTTTCGTATCCCGATGAATATGGGAATTTTAGCGAAGTCGGGGTGAACTTCACCAACAATTTGTTCTCATAATGGACATTGCGGGGATGGAACCGTGGGCACCGCAGTCTGTTTGAAAAGTGGGCGTGACATGAATGCTATGAGCGTAAACATTGATTTTAGAATTTTGGATCTGCTAAATCAAGAGGGTCAGGATCGGATTTAGGATCGCAAAAGCCAATGGTCTTGAGTTCTTTTCCAATCCGGTGATTTTCTGAAAGTTGTTTCGTTTGTATGACGTGAGTCAGCAGGCCTTTGGCTATTGCTCTGATGAAGTCCTGAGTCAACAGGTCGAAAGCTTAGCATTAAAATTAAACGTGGTGTTCCACAAACTTAACATACCCTATTGTTTTTGTTTGTATTTTTAACATAATTAATGTGAATTAATCAGGATAATTTACAATTATTTTCCAAAAGATATTAAAGCTACTAGCTGATGAATCGAAATTCAAGAGGCAAGCCTCGCTACTTTTTAAAACTCGGGGCTCAAAGCTCCTTGCGTCTCTAATTGGTGCTCGCTGTCACTCCTCACGATTTAAACAAAATAGGAGGAATTTGATTTTATTATTTATTACTATTACTATTACTATTTATTACTACGTTACAGGGGCGTTTTTATGTCCTATTTAACTAAAAGTAGAAATCTATTGGTTGTTTTATTGTCAAACTTTGCCTCCAATAGCGCTCCGTCGAGATGACGCCAGTATTCATGTTTGTCCGCATTTACCCATAATTTTTTCGGCCCTAACAATGAAAATGGCAATAATTTGTAAGTCAATTTCGGTTTGTTTGTCCGCATTTTGTGCTGTAAATAGAAGCTCGACGGCAAGCTATTGCTCAAAGTGGCGGTAAAATTATATTCAAAATTGATTGCCTACAAAAAAGGTGCGGCGTCGTTCATCGCCAAAATATAATCTTGTAGGTATAAATTTGAAAACGAATTAAATGTCTTAAATAAATCATGGTATTATAGTAACCTTATTTAATGAGAGTAACGTATATAACAAATACTTGTCAATAAGCTCTCAAGTAATAAAAAAGTAAAAAGAGTTCTGAACATTAATTACGAAATGAAATTAACTTATCCTTTTATAATCCGTTCAAAATTATCGTAATTGTTGATTTAAACGTGGTTTGACTTCTAAGTTCGCAAAAATTAATGTTGATGTAATATATGCATTTGTAACAATTCCTCAGGTTCTGAAAAAACATCGCATAAAGGCCATTTTCCTATCTACTTTGTCCAGCAGGACACTCTGGAGATACTGGAAATTGTTGATCAGTTTCAGTTATTTTTTTTGCTGTCGACAGACCTTCCTTTAGCAAGTGTGATCGTACGGCGTTGGTCAGACTAAAGTCATAAAACAAAAAGGAGCAGCAACTAACGAACCAGGCGGAAATCGTAGTCTAATAATAGGAGTTGAGACCCAGCAAAGAACTCAGACAACAGTCATAATACCACATAAAGTTTAAAACATATTTAATACTAACGTTTCGTTGCGTCTCGCAACATCATCAGAGTGTAACTGATATTAATAACATCAAAATATGTATTACATGCAAATCAGATAGTCTATAGAATTGCGATGAAGGTGAATTAAATCAACCGTTTAAAATTAAAGATGAATAAGAACAAAAATAAACGAAACATTTATGGGAATAATTAAAACAAGGAGGGTGGGTAGGAAAAAGGACTTATAGTCTTGTTTCACAAAAACTAACTAATTTCTTGAACGAAAGCGATGTATCAGCTAAAAACCAAAAAGAATTTAGAAAATGAACCATAACTTCAACATCCTTAATAGTAGCTGTCAGATATTGCCCAATTGGCTTGGTCAAAGAAATATTGTGGTTATGGTAATGGATATGGCTAAAATTACGGTTACGGTTATGGTTACATGGATATTGGTATGGTTATGGTTATGGACATGGTTATGGTTGTAGCTATGGTTGTGGTTAGGGTTATAGCCATAATTTTGATCATTATCGTTTATTTTTATAGTGTGTCAATTTTGGAAACTAGTTTGTCAAACGAATCTGACAAAAATGCGAAGGCTATTCGACTGGTGATGGAAAATGACGTGTCGGCTTTAGATAGCGATACTGTGGCCTATTATGAAAATTTTAATAACCGTTTGAAGCGAAACCGGTCATCAGTGAAGAAACCTAATCCTACAAAGTTGCGCACGTCGTTTCATGCGCACAAACGTCGCACAAACGTCGTGCGCACAAACGTGCGCACGGCGTTTCGTACGGCGTTGGTCAGACTAAAGTCATAAAACAAAAAGGAGCAGCAACTAACGAACCAGGCGGAAATCGTAGTCTAATAATAGGAGTTGAGACCCAGCAAAGAACTCAGACAACAGTCATAATACCACATAAAGTTTAAAACATATTTAATACTAACGTTTCGTTGCGTCTCGCAACATCATCAGAGTGTAACTGATATTAATAACATCAAAATATGTATTACATGCAAATCAGATAGTCTATAGAATTGCGATGAAGGTGAATTAAATCAACCGTTTAAAATTAAAGATGAATAAGAACAAAAATAAACGAAACATTTATGGGAATAATTAAAACAAGGAGGGTGGGTAGGAAAAAGGACTTATAGTCTTGTTTCACAAAAACTAACTAATTTCTTGAACGAAAGCGATGTATCAGCTAAAAACCAAAAAGAATTTAGAAAATGAACCATAACTTCAACATCCTTAATAGTAGCTGTCAGATATTGCCCAATTGGCTTGGTCAAAGAAATATTGTGGTTATGGTAATGGATATGGCTAAAATTACGGTTACGGTTATGGTTACATGGATATTGGTATGGTTATGGTTATGGACATGGTTATGGTTGTAGCTATGGTTGTGGTTAGGGTTATAGCCATAATTTTGATCATTATCGTTTATTTTTATAGTGTGTCAATTTTGGAAACTAGTTTGTCAAACGAATCTGACAAAAATGCGAAGGCTATTCGACTGGTGATGGAAAATGACGTGTCGGCTTTAGATAGCGATACTGTGGCCTATTATGAAAATTTTAATAACCGTTTGAAGCGAAACCGGTCATCAGTGAAGAAACCTAATCCTACAAAGCTGGCAGACGTAGTGAGGAACATCTTACTGAGTGCCAAACCACATTTTCGTTATCAAATTAATGGTATTTGCAAAGGAGCCGTCAGAAATAAATTCAACGATTCCACTGGTGACACATCTATTCAAGAAATGCAAAAGTATCTATAACACCAACAAGAAAAAACCAAAACAAAACAAAACAAAGTCGACTGGATTCCAAATGCAAGTGGGGAGTTCCTATGTTGAATAAACTCAGGACGTCCATTGCAATAGCATACACTGTTAAGGATTTAATATCATCATTTGTTTCGTAGTTGCTTAAGACATCTTGTGATATCAACCAATAAAGATTGAATCTTTGATGAAGCATAAATTTACCTCTTGCAGAACTGTTTTCATTGTATTTTTCATTGGCTGAGGCCCTGTTCAGACTTGATGCCGTGGCACGGTGCTTGGGCACGGGCACTAGCTTGGTTACTAGTCTGAACGCAGTGGCCACAGCAAGCATAATCGAACGGTCTCCGAGCACGGGCACTACCTCGGAAGACAGTACCGGTGCTCGGGCCCCGTTTCATTGCACTCGCTTTGTGCGCTGCATTGATACTAGTGCTTGTGCAAGAGCATTGTGCCAGGGCACCTAGTCTGAACTGGGGGTAAATTATCTTTTTTTTCCCTGAGGGAAATATACGACCCCAGAGCCTCATTGCCCAAAGGTTCTAGAGCCGACTGCTTGACAGCGGTATTACCAATTTGCTGTCATGGACATTTCCATTGAACTCTACTACAGTCGGAAGGCTGACATTAATCAGTAATTTGTGGGCCTCCTTTCCCCTCTCTCTTTTGCTTTTTCTTTTTCATTGCTCTTGTTTTCTGCATTATGCTCCTTTTTCCATAGGGGGTTGAAATAGGAACTGTTATGCGTGACTTAATTGTCAAGAATGGCAGCGGTAACCATGGTGTCAATCTTTACCAGAAGCTTATATTCTCTTGCTTGAAGGACGGCGGTAACTTTCCTTTCACAAGGTTTCGAAACAACACGGTGTCACCAATATCGATGTTTGCAGACTTGGCACGTTGTCGTTTGATGGCATACGTTTTGTTTTTCAACTTTGCTAGTTGATCTTTATCATGAAGTCTTGAATTGTGAGGATATGGTTAATTGGGGCAGCTTTGCTAGGATTGCTCGATTAACAAGTAAGTTTCCTAGTAGAATCTGGGTTACACTGTGTGGACATCAGTAGTAGTTTCTGAGGAATGAGTGTAGCTCTTTTATTCAAGGACTGCAGCGATATTTTTAGACTTCTCATAAAACGTTCGACTTTCCCATTGGCTTGGGGACAATATGAAGTGATGCGTTGATGTTTGAATCCTAAGTCAAAAACTGATTAATATTCATAAGGCACATTCTCCAATTGAGTACGCGTATTTCGTCACGTGCAAGAGGTCTTATACCTGACAAAGCTACCATGAATACTAATGGACATGAAATTTTATATAAAGAATACTAATGAACGTGCAGTTTTATATAAAATGCCATCCTAATTACAAATTCAACGAGAAAGAAAACATTCAAGGCAAATCAAACAAGGTATACTGACCTGTATTACTGAATTTCAAGGAGCGAACGTCTCGCAGAAGTTCTATTTCAAAAATCTAACAATACGACACTGATCACTTACGAACAAGTCACGACAAACACACAACAATATCCAGCCTTTATAACGTTGCTTACAAATTTGAAAGCTTCAAAAATACAAGAACGTTCAACACATCTAACTTTGAACACAAATTTGACAATACCGGTCACATTATTGTAGGGTTAATGAGTTATTACTCAAAATTGACGCTTCGTGATTTATTCAATCTTGCACTGCACCAGTGTGATAAAATAATGCAGAAAACCGCTCTTTGCGAGCCAGATTCCCAACTTGATCCATTCGAACCACGTTGATGTCTGTAATGGTCTGCTCTCAGGCCCTGTTTGTGTAATCCCGGTGAACCGAGATGTCCTGGTACACCGCGATCTCGGTTTGCTTATAATTTACGTTTACTTTTGCAGTTGCGTTTGTATGGAGACCGGGACGTTCCGATATACCGTGATCCCGGTTGCAGCAGCGGGGAACCCGGGCAGGCTGGACGAGTTTTTTTCCATATAAACGCAATATTAACGGCGAAGTGTTGACTGTCGTATAGTTATAAATCTTCCGCAGCAAAAACAATGACATGCAAATTTTCATTAAAGACGGCTGACTGGTCTCCAAATTGAATGTACCAGCACTATTGTTGGAATTCCCAATTGCCTAGTAAGTGCTAGCCAAACCGCTCTACCTTGCCAAAGAGTTGTCAAAGGTCAGTGTTTGTGTCTACTGCTGCATACATCAATCCGAAGATTCTCCCCATTTACATCAATCTCTTGTAGTTGTCTTTGAAGCTATTCAAAACACTCGTAGTATGCCTTTTATCAGATTTAAAACGCTCCTACTCGTGTTTTAAATATTACATATAATACTGGGCGGATGTACTGAACTCGGAGCAGTTAAATGGAAGGTCGTTGTGGGATTTAGCTATTTCTGGTATACCGTTTGTTGAAAATATTTTATCTAGAAAGGGAAATGACGGAGGTGTGGGAGAGTGATTTGAGGAATCCCTCTTTGGGATAATGACAGTAACCAATTACAAAAGGAAAGGGACCACAAATGAGAACAAACTGAGTAAAAGTAGTAAAAGTGACTTCTACGTGAGTAAATAGCGATTATTAATGAAAAAAAAAGAACAAGAAAACGAGACTGGAAAAGAAGCGAGAACCGGAAAAGAAACTAAAACTGAGAGAAAGCAGAAAGGCTCCGTAGATACTGATAGCAAAAGCGACAAAAGGTTTTGAATGAAAGAGCAAAAAAGCGATTTGATACCCTGAGGTCACCGGCTCTTTAGTCAGCGGGTAGTCACCTGGAGAAATTCAGGTGAAATGGTGTTTTTACCACAGAAATTGAGCGGTCGTAAATTCAGTGGTGTAACTTCCCGCAGATACTTAATAAAAACTGAAAGCCACCAAATTGACAGGGTTATTAAGTATAAACATAAAGTAGGCCCATTGAGGGTTACAAAAAGATGCGATAACTTCTGCCCGCTTGACTGGTAGTCTGGTACTATATGGAATTTTAGGGTCTCGGCCCATGGACTAAATGTCTTGCCAGTAATCCAGAGGGGTCAACCATGGCGGTCGCCACTTGTCCTTACAAATCCACTATTTTGTTCAAAAGGAGCTCTTCCCAAAACTATAATTTTATAAGAAAACATATGGTTTTCTCCGGAATCGCCGATATAGTAGTTTCTTTTTTTTTTTGTTTGATATTGTAACTCGTCGAATAACATTGCCAAAAATCTCGAACCTTGTACCGTGGTGCTGCAACGGTCTTTCATAGAAACGAAACTAAATACTTGGCTTTATATGACACGATCAGCTTAAATAACTAATTTTATTCAATTTGCAAAGATAGTTTCTAATTCTAACCTTCCTACTACATGCAGAAACACATAAAATATTAAGTAGAAAGCAATGTTAAGCTGTTCCAATCGGAAGCCTGCTATAACAACTTAGCCCTTTGTTTTAGCCTTGAAAATACTCTCAAACAACACCGTAACTTGATATTCGTTGCATATTTTACAAATCGAATAAACGATATTGATTCTGTAACGCAAAATCTTGTAATACAATTTTACATATCCCATTTACAAGTATTGTTTATTAGTAAGACGTAACAAAGTCTTATCCAAAGCATTACTTTGTAAGCTTTTCTTCGGCGTTTGAAATATTAGTGCTTGTTGGAAGTCTTAATTTTATGCAGATTACCGCTAATTACCATGTGGGCTCAAATATTCAAAAATTTCTGGCCATGAATTAGATCAGTAGATCTTAACTTGGTTTCTTGGCACCTCACAGGAAAATAATTAGACAGCTGAGCATTATTTTCGAACCACCTTTTGACAGTCGACTACCAGAGGTAACTCCGATATGCATGATTTATAAGGCGATTAAAAAATGTTCTATTTGCAATGGGAATCACAGGTCGGAATGCCACAGCCGAGAGACTTAAGTAGTTTTTGGCAGGGACCCTTGGTTTGTTTAAATAAGGTCGGTTAGACCGGTTTCGGCCTAGTTTATCGTTTGCCACGGAGATTTCAGGCCAGTCTATTTACAAGATAGAATTCCCCCTCCCATCTCTGCTCAGCTGCGGCATAGATACAGTACACTTCCTTATTCCTCCAATGCTAATAGCGGAAATGGATCCTTGTTCCCAATCTTAATTCCCTTCCGTTGGGCATTTTGTGCTGGGTTGATCACTGTGGATATATTACAGTTTGCTCCCTGTCAAGTGGCCAAGCCGGCATTCTATGTGGTAATTCTATTAGATTTGTTCGCTTAATGGAAATCCAGCATAAGAATGTTAGGCAGGCACGCCCGCTTAGCTACAACTTGGTCACCAGATAGTGCGTTGCAAACTTTATATAATATTTGTTACGGTTGACATTATTATATTTAGTTCCGATAGTTCGTTTATTTCCGTTGGTACACATGCTTGGTACACATGGTACACGTGGTACACATTGCATCTCGCGAAGACCCACGGGATGGGTAGTTTTGCTCTTCCCGCTTTTTCTTTGGATTATTTACGAAAGCGTATTGTAAATGAGAGATATTTCCTGTGTTATAAGCTGGCAACTTTCGATAATCGTTGTCAAGAGGTAGCACTGTACAGGTTAGATATGTGAGTACACATTTACATGTATTTTACAGTAAGCTAAATCTGTGTCTTAATCTTGTAAATCACTCGAGTGTCATCGCATAGTACTTAGCTTGACGTTCGGTAGTTTATAACTTTATTTGCCAATCCTGGTAGTCCTTGTAATCCTGAATCCAGTAGTGTATAAAAGGCGGATTCTGGCACATTTTTGTGGTTTAATAGGGATTTAATAAGGAAAAATGGGTCAAATTTTTTCTAAGACAATATCGAAAAAAGTTAAAAAAATATTATTGCTCTGGCCGGGAGTTCTCCTTTTTAAGCCACGCTCACTTTGATGACGTCATCATATTTTGAATATTTAATGAGCTTGTCCGCCGAGGAATTCCCTAAGAAAATGTTGGAAATCCCCGAAAAAAAAATGTGGGGAATCTCCAAAAGTGATGTCACATACACATTTAAAAGTTTCGTCAGCCGGAGTCTATATAAGTTCAGATCATCTAGTGAGCCCATAGTTACGAAGCTACGATGGATAAGAATAGATTCACTGAGCTGGCGATTGAACTAAAAAACCGTGAAGCGGACCTCAAGGCGGTTTTCGCAAATCTCTCAAGTAAGTATCCTGTAACATCAGAATACGTTAAAGAAAATATGATATATCTCGGTGACAAGTACCCGGAGTTAAAAGTGGCGAATCCTAACAGACCTGTGAGACATCCGATTGAATGTGAAGGAAGTGTGAGATACCAAATCGTTAAAAACAAACTGGAAAGTAGCGTCATCATCGAACGCGAAATAGACTACACAGGCATCGAGGAAGATATAAAGAGAGAAAACCCAGAGCAGTGTGTGGAAAGTCTAAATATTCTAAATAAGGCCATTGGAAAGACACGAAGAAAAGCTCTCCATTACTCCTGATCTGGAGATATACTTAAACACCTGAAGAGACTAAACAAGGAGACGTTCAACAAGAGCATCAAACTTACAAATTTATCGAAGAAACACGCTTACTTTTTGATGAAACTTTATGATATTTTTAGTGAATTCACTCTTCTAAGGTTCTGTGAACTACCTACTAGGTTCTTTAAAACAAATATGAATATTATTAAAAAAAATTTGTAATAATAACCGCGAGTACTGGAATAGTCAGTAAGATGTTGTAATGAAAATAAAGGTGCCACGTGTGGCACTACTTGCTGTTAGATAATTCCACTCATTTATGCAAATGAAGTGCCACGTGTTGGACTACTTGCTGTAAGATAATTCCAATTTAATCAACATTTTTTATGACACCATTTTTAATCTATACCTGACGAGTTCTAAAATAATTAATAAATAAATGTATACAATTTATAGCGATAAAAAGTCATTCATTGTTTGTTCAAAGTGCTTGGTGAAAATAAACAACTTGTTAAGAGTCATGAATATTAAAAATTTCTTTAATAAAAATTTTTAAAAAAAAAAGAATAAAAAAATAAAAAGTGTTGGACTACTTGCTGTAAGATAATTCCAATTTAATCAGCTTTTTTTATGACACCATTTTTAATCTATACCTGACGAGTTCTAAAATAATTAATAAATAAATGTATACAATTTATAGCGATAAAAAGTCATTCATTGTTTGTTCAAAGTGCTTGGTGAAAATAAACAACTTGTTAAGAGTCATGAATATTAAAAATTTCTTTAATAAAAATTTCGAAATTTTTCAACACCCGACTTTAATAAAGTGTGATATTTGTGAAAAAATCAAAACAAACTAAAATAAAAAATGGGAAAATTGCATTAATAAAACTACAGAGGGTGAAATTGTTTATACACCAGGAAAATACCCGATAAATTTTAAACAAAAGGTGACAAAAGGATTAAAATTTGGTGCAAATTTGGACATTGGTGTAAAAAACTTTGAAGTGTCTGGGAGCGCAGGATTTTCAAAAAATAATGAAATGTTTTTTAGTCAAAATAATGAGCATGTTGAGAAAATTATGAGATTGGAAAGTGCAATAAAAAGCGAACAATCTGAAAATAATGAGTAAACAAATGGTTAAAAAATATAATAAATAAAAAGAATGAGTTTATTTTATGGCTACCAAGATACGAACAAAGACGACAAAGTCGACGAAAAATTGAAAAACTATTTGTCTAAAAAAGAAGGTGGAACTATAACTGGAGATTTGACTGTATCTAAGATCACAATTACAAACACAATAGTGAAAAATGATGAAAATTTAAATAATGTAGTCATGGATAATGCAACTGTGAAAAAAGACCCGACTGGAAAAGAAGATATTGTAAATTTAAATTATGTAAATAATTTACTTTTGGAGACTATAGTATTGAACATTCTAAAAGAGGGACGCGGATTATTTTACTTGGATAGAGATAAGTATGGATATGAACTTGATTATAATGTCACAACTTATGAAATTGATAGAATATATGATAAATCATCACATGGAAATTATTTATATCAAGGCACAAATGGACGCAAACCAAAAATTATTTCATCTCGAGATTATTTAATAAATAATAAATTTTATTTCATAGGTAATGCATGGGAGTTTTTTAAATCAGATATAACATTTACTCCAAACGCTGGGCAAGACAACATACTCACATTTTTTGCAGTTTATCGACATCGATCATTGTCAGCAACAACAAATAATATGAGAAATTGTTTATTTAGAAAAAATAATTTGTTTGTAGGGTTTTCACAAGCCGGTGACCTTGTTTTCTCCAAGTCACCCACTAGCACATTTGAAATAGGGACAGGATCGAGCGTAATTGGTGTATATAAAAATAAAGCAAATGCAGGACAATTAGATATTGTAAATTGTATATCCATCCAATGGTATAATCAAGGGTCGAGGGCAAATAAAAGTCATGTTTATTGCAACGGGAAAAAATTAGCTTCTTTCACATCATTATTAAGTGGGATTAGCTTTAACTCCCAAAAAACAGAAATTGTATCATTTAATTCTCTTAGAAATTCATTCACGTCTTCCGAATATAATAATTGGGGAACTGGATTATTTCGAGGTGATATAATATTTTTAGCCTGGTACATGGGTAAACTGGATGAAACTAAAGTAAAAATGGTGCATAAATTATTATGTGAAAAATGGTATAAAATTAACCATCTTCCAATAAATTTATAAAATCTTTATAATTTTCAACTATAAAGATTTGAATCATTCTTGTTCTTGTTCTGCAGAACTGTCTTGCGACTTATTTCTCGGTTTATGTTTAATAACATGTTTTCCGATGGTGATTCCACCAGAGACTAATCCTAAACATGGAATAAAAGGTGTTATTTTTTCAACCAACGCTTTCACATCCTGTTTTAAAACCTTATCTTTTTGCAACTCAGAGTCCAATTCTTCACTACTTTCAATTGCATCTAATCCTCCCATTAAATCTGCAAATTTACTAATTAACATGTCAGTCAAAAAACAATTTGCTTTTTCTCTTTGTTTTGCCTTGTAGTTTGCATAAATTTTATTTACAACTTTTTGAAAAGCTTTTTAATATTTTTGACACTTTGTTCAATCTCACTATCATCAGACAACTTTACAAGTTCTGTTCTTTTCTTTTCAACATTCACCTTCGGTTCAACATCCGTTTCTCAGACGGCCCACACACGCCATCACCATCAACAGTTTTTTGATTTGGATCATTATTAGCGCTTTCCATTCTGCTCTTTCTTTTAATACAAATTATTATTCAAGTTTGTATCCGTATGGATACCCCAAGTTGATTACTAATTTACAATGTTTTTTCTCTTTTAAATCCTTCTTAATCTTTTTGATAGCCTCCTCGTCTACTTCATCCAAATAATCATCAATTATGGTTTTCCTATCCTTTCTATTTGGATTATAGAAACTCACTAATTTACTTATATTTTCCCTAAAAGGTTTTGCAATGGACGTTAATTGTTGGGTAATGACTATTGTACTCAAACCATAATGTCTTGCAGAAAATCCTAGTTTTACTAGTTCGGACGTTCTATTCTTCACAGCTTGACCTCTAGCACAATCATCTAAGATAATTAAAGAATTCGTCCCCGCAGCGTGATTAACAATTGTCTTTAATTGTTGTTCAACATAATCTTGATCACATGGCATGACAAAAAAATTATCATCATCTAAATATCTCCATTCTCTATATGTCTTGTTGTATTCAAACGTTGGGCAAATTAAATAAATGTGATCAAAATGCTGGGGGTATTCTTTTTCTAACATTTTTAAAAGATACCACGTTTTTCCACAAGCAGTCATGCCAACAATGATCATATTAAACGGTGTGTGAGTGAATGGTTTCATTTTGGCTGCCTTCTCTTTTACATTTTTGGAAATGGCCTCCAAGACCTCATGTTTTTTCATTGTTGTTGTATTTTGTTTTGTAATTTTTTTATTATTATTTTGCTCTTTCTCCATTTTATTTTATATAATTTTTTTCTTAAACTTAAAAACTATTTTTCTAGTTTTTACGTTTTAAGTCGTTACGCTAGCCCTAAAGTTGCTTTAATGTTGTATAGAATTAATGTCTTTACTCACAATGTTTAAAAGTCCGTCAGACACCACAAATATTTTACAAACTACATTTGCAGATGTTGCCTTTTTGGTAATTTCTAGTAAAATACCTGATTGTGTATTGACTAATCGTTTTCCACCACCAGCCGTAAATTCATCATTGATAGCCCCTAGATCTATTACCAGCGCGAATTTGTCCTTAAAAAAGTTTCTAAGAGTTAGATTTTGTTCATCACCAAAATGTTTAAAAAGTCTCACAGTTTCTTCCCAAAATCTATTTTTTGGAATTCCTTGTGAATATATGGAATTTGGCACTCCTTCTATGGTTACCTTTACACTTTCGATATTAGGATAAACAAATTGTTCACTGTCAGTTACAGCATTATTCCTAAATAACATAACTACAGCTTTCATGCTTCTTCGGGGCACGTTTATGGTTTCGTTATATATTGTTTGGTGTTTATCCCATTCTAAAGACTTCATTAAAGTCACGTGTTCATAACTTAGACTTCTACCTGTTGTAAATTCATTAATGACCTGATCAGCCAAATCTTGGTTATCAATAGTTTCGTACTCGAATTCCAAGTTTTCCAAAATGTATCTTGTAACTTTTTGACTAGTTTGTGCTACCATAATATTTTCAGCCTTAGCTAAAGTTATAAAAAATTGGCAATTGTTAATCATATGAAATGGCGCATAAAATCCATGGTCTTTTCAGATTTTTCCAAGTTTAAGCCTTTGTTTTGTACCAAAAGTGTCAAGCATTAGTTTATCACTAACTTTGGCTGTTTCGCCAGACGTTGCTCCAGAATCGTCTTTGGAAATGAGCTTCCGAGGGTTTTCAGTTCCGATTCCATAATCTATCATGTCAGCACGTTCTTTTGTAGTTAGCCATAGGTCTTTGTACACCTCCAAGAGACTTTCGCCAGTGTTGTCATATAAAATTTCTCCAGCAAATTTAACCACAAGTCTTTCTACCAACAATTGGCTTAGGTTGTTTAAAAACCAAGATTTTGCATTTGCATTTTTAAAGTTGAACAGTAGATGAAACGAGTCAGGTACAGACAGGAATCGCTTTTTAATTTTGGGATGTCTATAATAATTTCTTCACCCGGACTTGCTTTGTTTGAATTAAATGTGATTACATGTCTAGTTCTTGTTCCTTTAATTTCCGCCACTTTTACTCTTCTAAAACCCCGTCTAATTTCTTCTGTTCTTGATTGTACTCTCATTTATTTTATAAACAAAAATTTTTTTTTATTTTTCACTTTGTTCATCACTTCACTTTTTCACTTTGTCCATCGCTTCGCTTTCGCCTTCAGCTCAGTTTCACTTTTTTTGCTTTGTTTTCCTGTATTCTTTATATTGATCATATAAAAGCCAAGCTAGTGCAATTGCCAAGACCCATAAATTTTGAGCCAAAAATGCAATCTCTTTTGCACTCAATGATAAAACTGTTGATAATAAATTTAAAATTGGACCAAATATAGGCCATATTTTCTTTCCAATATTTTTTACAGTCTTTGCAAAATCTCCCAAAACATTTGATCCTTGCTTCAAAGTTTTTCTGGCCCCAATAATGACAGTTGTTATAATTCCCGCTATGGAAATTGCAACGGCAGAAAGTCTCACCATGTTTTCTTTTGCCCATGTTTTAAATTTTTGTAATCTATTAATGTCTTCTTCCTGCATTTCTCTAATTTCTTCTTTTTCCATTTGATCCAAAGTTCTATCTCTTGCCTCCCTAAGACCAACAATTCTTTCTTCTAATTCTATATATTCCTCGGGGTTTTCTGTTTTGTCTCTTCCTTCCATAGTTTTGTTCAGGGTGTCTTGAAAGTGGTCTGCCTGAACTTTAAGATAGTTTGTTCTGGTTGACTTATCAATTGTCACTGAACGACTTAATACGCCTCCTAATTCTCTATTCTCTTCTGCTGTCAATCCTGGGATTGGTGTAGTGTCTGGAGTTGTATCAACCATTGGCATTTGTTCTACAATTAGATTTCTTTCTTTAAAATCTCGAATATAATTTATCATTAAATTATTAAATTCTTCATACGCCGACTTATTCGATTGTGTGTTTACTTCCAAATTATTACCGTTTCTTATGAGTATTTTTTTAGGTTCGCCTAAATTTTCATTTTTTAAAGTAGATCTAAATGTAACATTTCCTTTTTTATCAAGCTCAATTCGGTTTCTTATTCTTATTGCGTCTTCGCTAATGCCCAAATTAAAACTATCATCTCCTAAATTTCTTCTAAAATATTGTTCTACTAAAAATGATGCATTATCATTTGGATTTGGTATATTGATAAAATCAACACTAGGCTCTCTATCGATAGAAGATGTTTCCCCACGCGTCTCAGACGATTTTTTTTGTTGAATATTATCAATGTAATTGATTCTCTCTATAACATTTGGATCAGCGTCGCCTCCAGAGTTTAACAAGTCTAAACGTTTTTTCACAAGATTTTCATATTCATCATTCAATTCTTTCTCATTCATAGTTTCATATTCTGGATATTTTTCATCCATATTTTTCATTTCAAAGTCATTAAATCCTTCTACCATTTATTTATTTATTTTCTACAAATTTTAATGTCTTTTTCAGGCACCCAAGAATTGTGTTTAGAATCATACCCTAACCATTTTACCAAAACCATATTCTCTCCTTTAACTTTTTTCTTTTTAATATTTTTTCAACTCGGTAGACGTCGTCTTTTTTATTTACAGCACTTAATTCTTGTTCATAAAATTTTCCAATGATAGGTTCTCCTTCCAGGTCTACCAACTCATACATGTCTGGGTCACCTCTAAAGACTTTGGAAATTTTAATAATTTCTTCCGTAAAATTTGCTTCATAACCTTTTGTAAAAACGTTTTTATATTTACTTATTCTAACTGTATCTCCAATTTTAATTTCCGGCAAAGGAAGTTCTCCTAATGCATACCCATAAAGTGTAACCTACACTTGATCTTTATTATCAAAATTTACATCTTTTGGCTTCATTAAAATACTACTATGTTTAGTATTATTATAATTTTTCACAAGGTCGTCCAGGATGTCTAACCATTTGTAGGTTCCTTTGCTATAAAAATATTTCCACATTTTTGTTTTCAAAGTTTTATTAAATCTTTCAACAATAGCAGCCTTTCTTCCAGAATTTGTAGAAAAATATTTTATATTGTGTTTTTCCAAAAGTGTTTTAACACCAATATTATAAAATTCTTTTCCATCATCAAATTGTGCAAGTTTGGGGCTTCGCCCTTCAAATCTTGTTTTAAATTGTTTTAATAATTCTTGTAATGCATCTGTCATATTTTTTGTATCTTTTCGATAAACTGGGACGGCAAAAGCATGTCTAGATAGAATTTCTACACATGTTAAAATCCAAAAGTACCCATTATTTTCCCTTTGATATTTTTTCATATCAACCAGGTCCATTTGAATTTGATCAGCTAAATCTCTAACGTATGTTTTTTGAAATTTAAATTTTTTTATAATTGGTTTATATCTAGTATATGTATCTTGTGTTTTTAACCAATCCTTAACCATTTTTCTAGAGACATTTAATCCCTGTTCTTTCGCTAGCATGTAAAGTTTTTCCGATCCGCTATAACCCGTAGTTGGATCGTAATATAAATCTCGAAGGCCTTGTTCTATCAAAAACAGCTTTGCTACCCGAAGGTCTTCTTCACTACGTTCAACGTTTCCATTTTCTAAACTCATTTATTTTATGAACAGTTCTAAAAGTACATCCCCGATATTACTTGCATTATTTGTAGAAATTTCAAACTTTAAAGAATTGTAATGTTTTTTGTAAATGGATACTTTACTATTCACATTGTCAAAGTGTGTTACTTGTTCCTTTTACAGACTGCAGACTTATTGGCAAACATGTAAGTAAATATGATCGTTTTCCATTTGTATCAAAATTTTTTGAGGAGTCTACTGCATCACAATGGATGTTAACAAATCGCAGGCCGCTGTTTATGTCTACCACTTTATCACTTACTATTGTTGTACTTTTTGTTATAGATTTATTTTTATCAAATCCAAGCAATGTACCCAAATTCTTTAGGTTTAAATCTTTATCAGAATTAATGGCACACCCCCCATTTTCAGGTGTTAATGTTAAAATTATATTGCTATCTTTAAGTTTATTTACAATCATTTTAAAAGTCCAATATCCAGGGTTGAGTGTAATATCTGTACCGTCATATGTAAAAGTGTCATTTTCCCCTTTAAAAACGCTATTATAATCCCAATATATTGTTGCAGATTTTAATAAGATTTCTGGACACCCTTTGAATACACTTAAAGTTTTTTCCAGTTCCAAATTTATTTCTTTTCCTCTTATATATACAATAAACTTATTCATCCTTTATTTAATAAAAACAAATGAAAATTTATTAAATAAATGGGTGCAGAAGCAAGTAAAGAAGCTATGCAAAAATATTATGGAGACCATTATGAACAAGTAGTAAGAGACAACAAAATTCAAAAAGAAAAACTTCGCCAAAATTTTCTCAAAAAAAATACCCTAAAGCTGATTTGTCAAAATTTGAATTTGAAGTAGATTTCAATCAAGATGGAACTTTTGAACGCGGAAGTGTTTTTTATAAAGCAAATGATAAAGAATCATATGACATAACATCTGAAACTTTCAAAAATAATAAAGATTGGCAAAAATATTTACACAGTCACAAAGTAGAGTCGGAACACGTCAGGCAAAGCTGGCCGAAGATATGGTCCCTAGGTGGAACTATTCAAGAACTTCCTAAAGGCAAAAGACATGTTGGATATTTGGGGAAAGCTATTATTGGGATAACTTTCCTACAGAATACATTTTAGATTTCCCTATAAATAAATTTAGAATTTATGTTAATAATACCAATTATTTTAATAGTGATTTACCTCCTTTAAATATCCCTTATACCACTTTTGCTCCTACAATGGGGTATCATGCTAAAAAATGGGATTTAAATCAGCCATATTTTCAGTCTATCGTTGGAGCGTGGGTTGCAACTTATGCTTGTGGTATTTCTAAACAACATTTGGATTTCAATCCAGAAACACCCAAACAAATTACATCATTAATAAGATTTCATTTATACTATTTTTACAATGATGAGAATATTTCAACAATTTAAGGTTGATTCGAAAAAAGCTGAACTTGACATCGTAAAAAAGTACAAAGCAAGTTTTTTACAAGACCATTGGCCAAAGTGGACTTATCAAGAAATTTTGAATGTTAAAAATGAACACTTGGGTCAAGATGTGGTCGGAGTGGATCATCATAAATATTTATATGGAGACAGCCCAGGCCAGATTAAAGACATACAAAATGATTACAAAAAATTTATCCCAAAGACTTCAAATGGATTAATTTTACAAGGGACTGAATTAATTAATCAAAGTATTGAAGCTTATGTTTATTCAATCTTAGGTGCTCAAGCAAGAACTAGACAAAATATTTACGGATCTAGGGCTTCAGTGTTAGAAACACAAAAAGTTTTTAGACAAATTGTACAAGATTCTATCATAAATTATGACACCGCAACATGGATACACGATATGAATAAAGCAATTTCTGACACCAATGTGTTATTAAATATGGCTAAGTCCTACATTGTGGCTGATCTCTAGTGATTTAATTATTTTGAAGAATCCAATTCCTGGATATAATAATAAACTTAGGGTTGCTGGAAAAAATTTTAAATTTGGACTAAATGAAAACATAAATTACGGTCCAACTAAGAGCCCTATTAAACAAATTGGTCAAGGAGCTGCAGTAAATCATTTAGACAACATGAACAATGAACCGAAGGTGAACAACTTTGATAAAGTTGACAAAACTGAGGCGGTTGACAATAAGACTAATAAAGTTAACAATAAAACTGAGAAGACCAATAAAATGAATAAAGTTGACAATGAACCGAAGGTGAACAATAAGACTAATAAAACTGATAATAAACACAATAACATAATTATTTTTGGCTGTTCATTAGTTGCTGGTCTTTTACTTGCAAGGTACTTTAAATAGATTTGAATAAAATTTTAATAAAATTTAAATAGCTTTAAATAGATTTGAATAAAATTTGAATAACTTTAAATAAAATTTGAATAAAATTTGAATAACTGAAATTTTATTTAAAATCTATTTAAAAAGTGTATAAATAAATGGAAAATAATGAACCGATGGTGAAAAATAATGAACAAAACCCCATAACAAAAACAGAGAAATCTGAAAGGGTAAATGATCCTAGAAAACTTGAAATGGGAAAAAGACTTGCAGCAATTTCTAAAGAAGCAAGAGCTAAAGCTAAGAGGGCTAGAGAAGAAAAAGCCAAAATGGAAAATGCAACATTTGAATTGGGAGTCCATGAAACGCACAATTATAAATTTGTATTGGGGGTCGTTGGAACCTTGGCGGCCGTTGGAAGTTTATATTATGCATATAAACAGTTTAATACAAATCAAAATCAATTAGAATTCATAGAAGTTATAAGAGAAGAACCTAAGTCTGTTGAAGAAACCAAAAAACCAGAACCCAAACCTAAAAACTGCAGTCATCTTGATAGCTGTGACTGAGTCTTGAAAAAAATTATTTTTTTTAAAACTTATAAAAATAAATGAGTAGTCAAAAAGATTTAATGAATGAATTATATGATGCAGCACTTATAACAACTGGAGCTATAGGAGTTTCAATGATCACTAAAAAACTTTTTGGTGAAAAATTAGTAACATCAATGAACATGAAAGACACTTTAAAATTGGCGGTAGCTGTTGGAGCCGGATCAGTTGGACTAAAATATGCACAAGACAAAAAGTGGGTCCCTACAGATCCCCTCAAATCCTGAACCGAAGGTGAATTATAATTTTTAAAAAATTAATTTTTTAAAAATAAATGGCAAGTTTAATAGCCGGAGGATTATTTAATGCTATTGCTTTTGCAGGAGCAGGATTTTTATTTAGCAAATTAAATCATAAAGACTATGAAAAAGAAATTAAACGACACAATCAGGCACTAGAACAATTAGCTAGAGATAAAGAAAAATGGTATAAATCTCAAGTGGAAAAGAAAAATAAAATTGAAGAATTGAGAAGACAATTGAGTGATGCAAATGCAGATTTAAATGCTACAAATAAATCTTTGGATGATTTAAAAAATGTAAAAAACAATTTGGATAAATTACAAATGGAATACAACCTCAATTTAAACCAAGAACCCAAGCTGGAAAATTACTACAAACCTTCACAAGAAATGAAAGAATATCAAATGATTGTAACAGCAATTATGGGTGCTACAGGTGGATACATATTTAGCAAATTTTTTTAATAAAATAAACGAATAACTTGTTAGTGAATGAGACAAACGTTTCAAACATTGATTGGTGTAATGAAATAGTTGAAGAGCTTGAAAAAGGTAGTGTGGATAATTGTATACACAAACGTGTTAATGAATCAATTAAAAAATCTAGAAAAATTCTAGAAAAAATGGATGAAATGCGCGAAGAAGTTCAAAGAGCTAAAGAAGCAACTTCGATGCACATTTGTTATATATGCGCTAAAGGTTTATTAGCATTATTTACTGCATGGTATTGTTATCAAAGCATTAAATCTGTATACAACTTTGACTGTAATTGTGGTGCATGTAGATTATAGATTTATGTAACAAATTGGCAAATGTATTTTCCATTGTTAAAATTTCAAAAATTGATGAAAATTTTTGAAATTGATTTTTGACCTTCAGTTCAGGTGTTTCAAATCGATTAAATTTATTTATTTTTACTTACGAAAAATAAAATTATAAATAAAAGATGGTAAAATACAATCATGAAGAACTTATATACATTGCAAAACAAAGAGGAATAAAATATTTTATTAAGGTTGATGGAAAATTTAGAAAATTGTCAAAAAATGAATTGGAAAAAGCACTTGGGCTGGACACTTCTAGTTATTATCTGAGAGATCCTAAGCCGGTGATAATAAAAAATAAAGCAACTGAAGAAGAACATCACTTCAAAAGTTTTAATGCAGCAGCAAGGGCCTTTGAAATTTATCCAAGGTCACTAATGAGTAAATTAAAGGCAGGAAAAGACTTAAAATTCAATGGTGAAAGGTATTTAGTTTTGGGAGCTAATTAGTGAATAATTTTTGAAATTTAATCAAAAATAAAAACAAAATTGATTTTTTGAAAAGTTTTTCCATTTAAGAAATTGATTTTTGTATAATAAATAACCTAACTAACAAAATGAAAAACCTTTCAGTTCACAAAGCGACTGAAATAGATTACGTTATTGACAAAATGAAAAACCTTGATTTGAAAAATTATAAACAGATGGATTTACACCATTTGGCGTTTGAACAACTGGAAAAAATGTATATTAATGATTAAATAAGCGCAAAAGAATTTAAAAGGCACTTGATATAAAAAATCCATTTCATTTTTGAAATTGATTTTTGAAATTGATTAAATTTAAATTTTTTCCAGAGAAAAACTGTACTTGACTTGATTTCTGTTTATGAAAAAACTTTCAAATAATAAAAAAACACATATAATAAAAGAGAACATGACCACGAACAAAGAAAACATAATGGACACTAAAGTTCCAAAAATTAACACTCCTTTATTATCACCAACAAAATACACCCCAAAAATTAAAAGTTTAATTGAAATGGCTAAAGAAAAAGTGAATAATTTATTTAACAGGAGTAAAGAAAAAATTATCAATTCATTTGATAATTATAATCTGATAATTTGAAGGCATTACAATAATTACAAAAGAAACTTTTGAAAATCAGAAAAAACTTGGGCTTGACAAAAAAATATTGGAATACAAGGAAATTAATATGTACGGCAGAACATTGTATGAAATTAAGAAACTGATTCCCATTAAAAGACGACTTAGATTCATTGACAGCTTTAAATTTGTGCAAACCAGTTTAGAAAAATTAGTCAAAAATTTAAATAAAAATGACTTTAACATTATCAATCAATTCTACAATGAAAAAGACAAGGAATTACTAACTAGAAAAGGAATTTTTCCATATGATTGGTTTGATTCCTTGGGGAAATTAAATGAAAAAAGGTTGCCTGATATAAAAGACTTTTACTCAAAGTTAAATAATGAAGGAGTTAGTGAAGATTCATACTCACACGCATTACTAATTTGGAATCATTTTAAAATTAAGAGCATGAGAGAGTATCATGATCTTTATTTAAAAACTGATGTTTTATTGTTGGCTGATGTATTTGAAAATTTTAGGAGGATTTGTAAAAAAGAGTATAAATTGGACCCAGCTTGGTATTACACTAGTCCTGGATTAGCTTGGGACGCAATGTTGAAAATGACAGAAATTGAACTGGATCTATTATCAGATCCACAAATGTATTTAATGATTGAAAATGGAATCAGAGGCGGTGTGTCAATGATTGTGAAGAGGTTTGCCAAAGCAAATAATAAGTACATGGAAAATTATGATAAAAATGAAGACTCAATTTATTTACCTTATTTAGATGCTAATAACCTTTATGGATGGGCAATGAGTAAAAAATTGCCTATAGGAAACTTTGAGTGGATGGAGGAGGAGGAATTGGAAAATTGGAAATGTCATTCATGTATTTTAGAAGTTGATTTAGATTATCCAGAAAATTTACATGACCTCCACAATCACAACGATTACCCATTAGCTCTGGAAAACTTAAAAATAGGAAATGTAAAAAAATTAGTGCCAAATTTAAAAAACAAACATAAATACACCTTACATCACGAAAATCTAAAATTATATGAAAATTAGGACTATGTATTACTAAAATTCACAAAGGTATTAAATTTTATGAAGAAAATTTTATGAAAAAGTACATAGATTTAAGCACAAGATTAAGAACTAGTGCTAAAAATAATTTTGAAAAAGACTTTTTTAAATTGATGAATAATAGTGTTTTTGGGAAGACCATGGAAAATGTTAGAAATAAGGTTGATATACATTTAGTTAATACAAAAGAAAAAGCTATAAAGTTATTTTCAAAAGTAAATTTTAAGGATCCTACAATATTCTCAAAAAATTTAATGGCAATTCACATGCATAAAAATAAAATATTGTTAGATAAACCAATATAGCGAGGAATGTCAATTTTGGACTTGTCCAAAACATTAATGTATAATTTTCATTACAATTACATTAAGAAAATTTATGGAGAAAAAGCTAGTTTATTATTTACAGACACAGACAGTTTGAGGTATGAATTAAAAACAGAGGATTTTTATACGAATATATCACAAGACATAGAAAAACTATTTGATACATCAAATTTTGAAAAAAATCATAAAAGTGGGATCAAAACAGGAATGAATAAAAAAGTCATTGGAATGATGAAAGATGAATGTGGAGGAAAACAAATTGAGGAATTTGTGGGGTTAAGGGCAAAATTATATTCATATAAAATGAACAAAAGTGAAGAAATGAAATGTAAAGGGGTGAAAAAAATGTTATAAAAAAAGAAATCACATTTCAAAATTACAAAGATTGTTTATTTGAGGAAAATGAACAAACCAGAAAAATGCGTTTAATAAGGCAAAGAAACCATGACCTGTATACTGAAAGTGTAGAAAAAGTCGCATTATCATCAAAAGATGATAAGAGAATTGTTCTAAGTAATAAAATAGACACGTTATCATATGAACATCATATGGAGAAATTGATTGAAGATTATGAAAGTATATTCGGACTTAAACCATAAAAGTTTAAACACTTAAAGTAAAGTATTTAAACTTGAAAGATCTCAGAAGTAACCTCAACAGTCTTACTTATTTTACCAATTTCATAGTAAGTTCGACTCTCACCATAATAATAAAATTCGGCAAAATTAATTTTTCTTTTTTTACAATAATCATAACAACCATCTTTTTCAACAATCTTAAAACCTTTTAAAATATTATTGTTCAAATGATATTTCAAAACACTTTTCACCAAAACTTTAACACAAAAAGCATCCCCAACTCTCACTTTTTCATCATAATGGTATCTTTTTTCCATATCAATCTTCAAAGCACTAAAAAAGCTCTTAAACTTTCTTCGTACTCCATTAATGTCCAAAACAATATAATAATTATTTGGATAATTTTGATAAAATCTAATATATTCATATGAAGGAGTTTGTTTCTTAAGATAAGGGTGCAACTCCAGGGTTATGTGAGGATCAAACATTACATCTTTCATTTATTTATTTATAAATAGAAAAAAAGTGGGCGTGGCCCAAAAACCCGAACTCATGAGATGACGGATAAGTGTGACGTCATCAAAATTCCCAAGGTCAACCAATCCTATGAATAATTAATGAGATGCGCAGAAAATATGCGCAGAAACCAAAGTTGGACTTCTGACAAAATTTGCCAAAATTAAGGATTTTGTTCCAGAATCTGCACTTTACATACTACTAATATATCGTTTCATATTACCCTGAGAATGATTCTGAAATACTATTTCCATCTCATTAATAGATAACGTCATCAATGGTTTTCTAAAGATATAAATAGGGACCTCATGTTCAGATCAATCACCCCTGAAGACACTAGACAGGAGTGTCAAAACGTTGAGTCCTGAACGGCAGTTTTGTAAGCTACGTTCAAAACTTTTCAAGCCAGAGTGGCGTAAAATTATTATGATCATTATTTATTATTATACGCAATATTTATTCAGTATGTACAAAAATACTGTTATCTACGGAGGACCTGTATTTAATTATAAAAATGAAAAAATCTAAAACATTGAAAAGATTCTAAAATCTATCAAAGATATCTAAGTGTCTAAGTATTAAAACTGTCTTGTATTTTCGATTTAAATTTGGCAATCGACGACTATTCTTTCAAATTTGTAGGCAATTGGTTAAAGTTTTGCTCCTGGGAACATAAACGATTCTTTACCCAAGTTTGTTTTCACTTTGGCAACACAATATTTTCCCCATTGTTTCGAGTGTTTTTATTATGTTCAATCCTTTTAAAATAGGTATCATAGGTTGAGGGAGTGGTGTCATATAAGCATTCCAAACGTCAAGGATGGATAAACATTCACAGGCCGATTGTATTGAGATCCACTTGTAGTTTTATCCCCCAAAACGAATTTATATGCTCGTTCTTGAACTCTCTGGAATCTATTAATCATATTAACCGAGCCAAGTAATAAGGGATGGCAATAAAAAAGAATCGGTTTAATCATAGTGATCATACTAATAATAGTTTTAAAAATCGATTCTGCAACATAAGTTGTAATAGTAGGTCTCACATGTGCCAATAGTTTAACTCTTGACACTGCCTTCTTATACGTCTTTCACACTGTTGCTTAAACGATAATGAATTATCCATCAACTCTGTCCTGTCCGAGGACTTTCCCCTCGACAAGTAAAATTGTCTGGCGTTAGCCAGAGCTGAATACTAAAGTCTCCATACATCACTGAGGACCCACACGGACAGGAAGGAGTTAATACGCCCAAGTACCCATAGACAGTTGCATTTTACACTTTGGTTAATCCAGTCATTATAGTTAACTCAGATGTGTCGGATAATTGCTTTTTAGATCAATACAAAACAGCTTCCATTTCCCCTTTCTTCAAATTCACAGTTAAAAATGGTTGAACAACCATTTTATTACATAATTCAATTCTTTGGTTATAATAATCTCAATTTCTTTTGGGTCCTTATCTGAGCAAAACATTACCATATCATCTGCATATAGCAACATTTTACAGTTCTTTACTTCCAATCCAATGTCATTTATGAGCAATAAAAACAACAGCGGACCCAATATTGAGCTTTGCGGAACTCCAGTGGTCACTGGATAAATGACAGAATCTACACCATCATACTCGACGTATTGCGTTCGATTGAACAAATAGTCCTTCAACCAACCAAGTTCTCTATGTCTAATACCATATGCTGCTAATTTGGATATAAGTACGGAATGGTCTACCAAGTCAAATGCTTCTTTTAGATTCACATATATAACTCCCGTTACCTTTATCCATATTTATGCGAATGTAATCAGACAAAAAATTTACTGTTTGTGACGTGGACCGTCCTTTCCGAAAACCATATTGGTTTGAATTTAATAGATTTTTACTTTGTAAATGCATATGATTGCCGATGAACCAAACCATATCTGATTATTCACCTGGCTGCGTTGGGAATTTGTTTATATAGAGCTATAAATCATGCATTTGAAAAATCAACAATACTGACAAAATATCTAATTATGTTAATAATATAATGCCAATAATAATAACAATATTGATAATGATAATGATAGTAAAAATGATAATGATAATGATAGTGAAAATGATAATGGTAGTAGCTCTTAAGGTTATTAATAACACGGGTGGCTGAATTAGATATGCTCACTCAAAACCGTTTGGAACCGATAGAAGAAGAGGCAAAAGAGGAATATCTGGCTCCTTATAATCAGAAGCTTCGGGTAGGAATTCACCTTAAAGAACGACATCTCTGAGGTTATAACAGGGTTGGTGCCTTTTGAAAAGGTAGTACCCCTCACAGAATGAAAACTATGAATTCAAACATGGGAAAGACGAGCTCGACAAGCTTCCATAACATAATTTAGGGTGAAAATCGGACAAAAGATGCCCATCTGTCATAATTTCTTTTCTACAAGAGACTACGAAATTTTTACGCGAAACTCGCACTCAAAACGAGGATACGTTACACAGTAAACTCGCAATCACGAGGAGATCACCAATGCCAACCTTATGATTGGTTACTTAGCCGTTGAGCTACTTCCATCAAATGTTACTTTGATATAGTCCAATCTCGTCTACCTCTCAAGTCTGGAACTCAAATCTAGAGTTTGTACCCAAAAAAGAGAACAAACTGAACTTAAATATGACTCTCCCCAAATCAAGAGACTTGAAAGTTGATATGTCATAAATGCCACCATGCATGACAGTTTCCTCAATGGAATGGTGTTTTACGTCTGTGTTTTACATGAAGTTACTTCGTAATCTCATCTTCACTCGCCTGTACCTACCAGGTGATCTAGGGCTGGTCGGTGTCCTTGGAGTCCGTTTACCGGGGAGAGTCGCTCAGGAGACAAAATCTCACTTTCAATTTGTATTGATAAATGAATTGTCATCGAACCAACTCGATTGTGTCCACCTTCGATTTCTGGCAACAAGTCGGAAAGTCGCTGGCTCTTCTTTTATTTCAACTTTTTTAAACACAGACGGGTTGTTACGGCGAAATCGTTTCCAACGTTCTTTTTTAATATTTGTTGGTTCTATGTGTTACAATAAACGCAGTCCGAAAAGCAAAAAGACAGGAAAACTTTAAAAAAACCTCCATATACTAAAGTGTGTAAAAGTAGAGTGCTGCGTCGGTAGTTTTGAACAGCTTGTAGATAATAAAAAGGGTTGGGAAACTGCCAGAACTTAAAAATAGAGAAACTGCCATTTCACTCCGACGAAGGGCCTTCGCTCGAAATGTCAGTTTCTCTGTTCTTAAGTTCTCGCAGTTGCGCAACTTTTTTGATTATCTATACTAAGGACTTAGTTTCGCGCCGAAGGTAAAGTTACTAAAAACCTTAGTTTCTTGTCGAAAGGCTGGATGAACTCTTGTGCTAGAAGGGCTAAGTATTTCTGTGTTCCTTCCAAGTTTTTGTTGTCAACGTTTCCAACAGCGCTCAGGGACCTCAGGATTGCTTACGCAAGATTAATATCCAAAAAAGACGAGTTTAAGTATCGTCTACACGTCTTTTTCACCAAAATCTTAAGTGCAGACCGACACGTGAGAAGTGTAATTGAAAAACAATATGATAGACCACAAGTTCATGACTAATAGAGGTCTCCATCAGAAAATTATCATTTTAATTTTGAGAATGGTCATGGGTTCGATTTCCGTCTGCGGTTCACAAAACTCTTCTGAGATAATAAGCTTGAAGAGTATGCTAGGCCATCTCTGTCGAGCAATTTAGCTCTGGCAGCACTCTCACGTTTCTGCTTTGCATTGGAATTTTTAGTCTTTGGCTCTTTTTCAGTCTTACACTTGCCTCTTTAGCCATTTCACCAACACATTAAGAGTGATACAATTTCTGGCAGGGAATGGGTTAAACTTGTTTCTTCAGATTAAAATTCTAGTTTGGGTGATTTTTTTTAGTTTATTTTGAAGATCGAGTAAACAATCTTTTTTCCATATTAATGGTTGGGTAGGCAATATGTTTAACTTCCAAAACATTTCTCTTCGGCCTCAGCCCCTGCCGTAAATAATGACCGGTCCCTAATTAAGTTAATTTCTGTTGACGAACTGGCTGTGCATAGATTACAGTCTTCAGACAAGGACGGAATTTCCCCTCCTGTTCACTTATCTTCAGAGTTGGCAACTTAAAAGCCATATATTAAGCGAAAAATTTAGAATGAGATTACAACATTACTGCTTCATACTATCAGGGCTGAAAACAACGCTGAACTTGACAATAAAACGACTTTTACTAAAGTCTCTTTGCCGGCAGCTCCCATGAGAAAAACTTGAAGTTCACCGAAAACTTCCGTATATGCTTAAAGCAGTTTTGATGCACTCAATTTAGGAAAAATGGCGTATATAATGAACTTTATTCAGAATTTTATAATGGGGGAGGGTGGGGCAAATGGGCCTCGGTAATCATTATGGGGGCAATGTCTAGCAACGAATTTAGAGGGGGCTTCTCCAAATCCTAAACGAACTACCTTGCACTGCTGAAACTATGAAATGTCTATTACAATAGTCGTTAAAATCGTTAAAGTCTATGATCGTATGTTAATTCGAGCAGAAAACCATGTTTATTCGAGTTAGAATTATTTTAAAAAACGTTAACTCGAAAAGAAAATAAATAGAAAACGTTAAACAGGAAATTTATTATAGCATTCGACTATTCGTCCACTTATAAGAAACTCTTCGAAAACCTTCTCCAGAGTAGTTAAATTTCAAAATGGAATTGTAGAAGATTTCAAAAATACCTAGAAATATAACCGTTTAGAATGGTAAAAGTCGTCCATTCCCGGAATCTCAAAACAGCCAACAATTTAATTGAAAAATCGTCTGCTAACACGTGGTACATCCACAATCTAACTTCAAATATATCGTGTTTTTCAATATTTCAATATTAAACTAAGCACGTTGGGAAAACCCCACCTAACTGGATTGTAACAGGAAATTTTGAATAATACTATGAGCATAAAAACCGATTCAGCTCCGAGTGCTTTAATATTATCCACTTCTAATTCAAAGAACAAACCATATGCATGATGCTAGCCTGCCGGCGTCAATAGGATGAATGACCGACACACTGGCCGGCTCATTGGAGAAACTAGCATGATTCAAACCTCACAACTGAAGATGCTCTCAGAAATCAGGCCGATGAGCTACTGAATATCTGACTGTTTTATTACCGTATCCCTGATGTGTCTGACGACTTAGTCTACGGACACATGCATACGTTATGCGCCTATTCTTTAGAGTTACCAATAAGCACAAATTTCAGATCATATCAGCTGAATTGCTTTTTTTGTTGATCGCATTCTCGATTACAAGGGTTCGAGTTGAAAGGAGGGGTACTCGATTCTCAGTAATGTCTCAGTTGAATTCATTAAAATAACTTTCGGTTAAAAGTTAACTTTTATCATGTTCTAGTTATAAGACGATTTCTCGATTAAAGGATAACTTTTAGGTTTTTTGATACTCGTTATAAACCATCAATCTAGTTCACATTTTCAAGAGATATCACGGAATCATAAGCCAGGGACAGTTGCGCACACGTATGTCAAGTTTTATATGTCGCCGACGTACTTGGCTCACACTGTGTTGTTTCTGAGCTATTCGTTTTGTATCTCTGACGGCCAAATTTAAATAAACAAACAAATAAACAAATTAATGAATGAATAAATAAATAAATAAATAAATAAATAAATAAATAAATAAAAGATATGTCAACGTCTTGACCTGCCACGCAACGATCATGATAATGATGATTATAATGATAAGGAGAATGATAAAGAACGATAATAGTAATTATACTGAGAATAAAGATGGCAATAATAATACCATGCTGATTCCCATTTGTTTTGTACAAGTTCAAAGCTGGCTCCGATCGTGGAAACTCTGTATTCGATTTGGGCATAATTTCTGACGATTGCAGCTCATTGTCAAGAGGAAACAACGACGCAATGGGTAGGAAATAGTTTACTGAGCATTCTACCGCAGAAACCAGGAAGGGTCAGTAATACTATCGATCGCAGCTGCCTTAGTTACAATGATTACTACACTCCGGTCCTGAGACAAAACATGCACATATCAAATATATCTTAATATCTCAAGAATGAAGTCAGACAAGGAGAGCTGTCTTAATAATTGCAAATATTCTTTCCTTTCAGAGTATTTCAGGTGTTTGCACGATTAAGTTTCAATGTGCAATTTTGCTGTTAGGTATTGAGTGGAAAAATAAATTAATGAAATTAAATCCTCCAAATTTGTTCTTACATTTCACATATTCTTTGGCAGTGAAAGTAAACGTTTCTTTTAGTCGTTAAAAATATTCTTTTTAGTAAACACTAAAAACGTTTTTCTACTCACATAGTTCCTTAATTGTCTGGATCCTGGTTTCGTTCCCAAGTGAGTTATTAGCAATACACGTGAAATTTCCAAAGTCTTCGGAACGACGAAAATGCACAACCAAACATTGCCCAAGTCGAGAATGTCCACTTTGTGTTTTCCAGTGGTAACCAGGGGTTGGATTGCCATCGGCATAACAGCACAAAGTGACGTTACGCCCCACAAATGAAGTTATATCTGTTGTACTTATAGTTTGAATTGTAGGAGGGTCTACGGAAAACGAAGAAATAAAAAATAAGTAGAAAAAATTCTATACCAACAGATTCAGCCAAATAAATTACCCTGCATCCCATCAAACTTCAAGATTTCATCCGAAACTACATGTTGCTTTAGTAAACAATCTTTGATGTAATTTCAGCTTCATTCTAGATTTAACGGCCTGCAGATTGTTTTTTTTTAGGTTGGTTTCATAAATTGATCTTCAAAAAAGGAATATCTTGAAAAGTCATGATACGATTCAAAACCCAGACGAATATGAATCAGTGATATTTCGACTTTACTGGTGTGATAATTATCATTTATAGACCCGGAGCGAGGGTGATTCGGCGAAATATTTTGCCGAATCACCCGAGCGGAGGGTCTATGAATGATATATTATACCGAAAAAAACCCAAATATGCAGACATCCGTGTATGTTAACATGCGTGCGATAGATATGAGTGCGTTCTGTTTATGACTCAAACATGGACACCACAACATGATTGAACACAACAAATTTTGTTTGATATTTACAAAACAATGAATACTTTTACAACTTATATGAAAAGGTAGCCCGGAAAATCGAAGCTGAAATTAAACTAAATATCAATTTCTTCGTCTGAGTCTGATTCAAACGAAACAGACTCAGCTCCCGCCATTTTGTTATTGCTTTTTTTAGCTGCGTGTGGTCGCGCGTGTAGTGCTCGAAATGTCGCGACGTGAGATAAATTTAATATCACCCGCTCCAGAGGAAGATATATTTTATATCTCACTCCACACTGCTAAATCGTGATCTGGGGTGAGATACAGTTAAAAATTACCTCGTCACATGGTACAAATCCTGTTTTTTCATTGGACAATTTAAAATTGAGGTATAATATAACAACATAGAGCCCAACACCGCTTTGAAAACTAGTCTGCATTTGCATAGTGGGTACACTTTTGAAAAATTCGACATGGAACATCCCCCAAATAATTAAACTAGGGAACTTAAACTAATTCGAATTCGAGCTCAAAACTATGAAGCCAAACTTATTCCAGGCGAGAGACTTATGATTATATCTAAATGATACGCCAGTCTAAATTTTTTAAAATATCTTTTCGGCTACCTACACGTCAGTTTATGCGACCTCCACCAGATAAACAACGACGCCAAAATACGGGATTGTTTCGACTTCTCGGTTCTTTAAAAAGTCATCGGCAGATCGACTTTCACTCGGACTTTACATGATGTCCCTTAAGTCAACCGCATTTTCAATCTGGAATCTTATTTCAACGGAGTAGCACCTTGATGTAAAATTAAGTCTTGGCAACATCACGTCTCTCGCAAACGACACACGTTAACACCCCCTGGATATAACTGGTGAGGAGGTACCAATCATTCACGCTTTATTCACGTCCTGTCTTGTTCTAAATGATATTTCAAGCACTTTTATCGCTGCCGTAACGCTCTTGTGAATTAAAACAGATTACAGTTATTTTTTCTTAATGTCAAAACGTTTTTTCTCGAAACACATAAAATCAGACTTTGAGGAAGGATGTCTTGAGAATGGATTTTCCAAATTACTTCATATTTCAGGATTAGTAGATTTCATAAAGTTATTTGGGATGAGCTGCGGAGTTTTCTGCATTACTAATAGTACAGAACTTATGGCATAAAAACTGTTAGGTTTTTTCATCTTTACTAGAGGCATCAAAAAGTATGAATTGTTTTCAAAATTTAAAAATATCCTCTGCTCATCCCGGAGCTTAATCATTAATGCTTCCCATATAAGACAAAAAAACAACACAAATATTCGTTAAATACATGCGGTGATATCTTTTCTAGAATAGCTTGTAGTCATGCACAGCATGTTGCCTAATTAATTGACTAGTGTCAGGTTACAATTTGATAAAGTGCTAAAACATTTAAATTTTCAAATTTCTTGTACCTTTAGCTTCACAATGATATATTGTTTATCATGGTTCAGATGAAATGTTTTCATTTTATAGCTATTCAATAAATAATATTTTAAACAGATGACAAATTTGATAGGTTTTTTGTAAAATAAAGAATAGCGTATTTTTTCTATAGGAATAACATAGGCAAAGTAAACTTTAATGAAGACGGGATAAAAACATCTTCTAAATTTGAACTGCACTGAGCCTGACTACACCAAAAATATGTATATCTTGCAGTATGCCTGTCATTGATCCTATTTCAATATTCCGTTTTTCCGAATATCCAATTATTAGTTGTGTGAGATGTGTCCTGAAAATCTTTGATATATAAATCATATTAGCTGTTTGTAATCTACCGGTACATAGTATTTCAATAATTTTCAGTACTGGACAATCGCTTAATTAATTCCAAGGTCTTACTTGTTTTTGACAACAGTCATACAGCAGTGGATTCCTTCGTTTAGGGCTTTTTGTTTGGGTTTTCGTTTGGTTTGTGTTTTTTTTTTTCATTTCTTTTTGGGAGGAAGGCTGGAGGGACAGGCTTATTAAACGTTGTCCTCATGAAGTACTGTATTCCACACCACTTCATTAAGGTCTTGGAACATATGTCTTCGGGAAAGTTTAGAAATACGTTGGACCTCTATTACTTCCCAACAAATAACTGTTCAGAAGTTTACTGTGCTTTGTAGAAGGTTTACATTTGCTATGCAATGAATGCCAATCACGGTAACAAGAAGGAGGCCATTCCTCCATATTGTCCCAAAAACTCCCAGTTAACTGCACTGAGATGAACAGATGCAATTATGGGTGAGGGGTTGTTGCGTACACGTATTTCTGGTTATTGTACAATCTTGATGCTATTTTGAATGGCTGAAAGCTGACAGCTAATTTCAAATGGCACAAATACGTTTCGTCATTTCGTGTGACATTAGTTTTTATCCATGCCGAGGTTTTGTCATATCTACATACATCAGTTTTTTTATGCAGATGTTTGGTCATAGCTTTTTTTGTCATATCTTTTATCTGTATGATATATACAGATCGTACTTTTTTTTGCAGTTTACGTTTCACTCCGACGAAGGGCCTTCTTTCAAACGTAAGTTTTACCATTCTTAAGTTCCGGCAATTTCACAAACCTTTTGATTATCTGCAGACATTAGAATTGATACATGTGGAGATCTCGTCATTTCTGTATGCAATCGTTTTCAGTCCGTACAGCAGCCATGAAATGTGTGTGCTCAAAAAGTCAAAAACCGTCAAAAAAAAAGTTGTTCAATGAAATAATCATTAAACTGGGATTTAACACGATAACGAGAATTATCAAGGCCTTTGTTTTATCTTTCTCAGCCTATGACTTCGACAGATACCACAACTATGACCTTGATAATGGTAGCGAGGAAGGAACCAGGCGGCAACCGTCGCTAAATGCTACATTAACGAAACGTTAGATCTATTAAATATTTTAAACTTTATTTTGTTCATGGCTTTGCTTTGCGCATTTGGCATGACTTTGATTTTTATCATTCGTCATTCGTATACGAGCTTGATGTAATATTTTAAAGCCGAAAATGAGGACTACACGGGTTTTCGTGTCCGAGCAGCTGGTTCCAGTGATTAGCGCGGCCGAAGATTGGAAGTATGCGCGAGGGCAAGAAAACTCGTCCAGTTCGAATTTAAGGCTTTGAAATGACTTCAAAAAAATTCATTAATTATGCATTTGTATTGTATCGATAGGCCAATTTATGGCGTTTCGTAACGGCCAAAATTATAAAAATTTGAACCTTTCCGAATAAATTTATTATCTGCGCTCGGAGACAACAGGGCAGTTTATACGAGAGAAAATAACCCGCCGTAAATATAAGTCGAGGCTGAAATAAGCCTTGAACAGGGCATTTATACGAGCTTTTTCGCGACTTAAATTAGCCACGGCTTATTGTGGTCGTGAACAACTTCGTTGAGGATCGTTTATACGAGTGTTTGAGGCTTTTTTTAGCCTAGGCTTATATTAGCTGCCGTTTACTCTCTCTCGTATAAATGACCTTAATGGTTGAAACTTGTCACAAAGATCAAATCGTTCAAAGTTATTATCAAGCTCTCCAGGAATTAACCCATTTTAGATAATTTAATGTCAAAGCTGGGTGTATGAATTCACGCGCTTTCGGATTAACATTGAAACACTCGAAATTGTATCCAAACCACGAATGCACCAAGAAACAATTTTAAAACATCAAATTGACGTTAAATACACCGAGCAACTACGAAAAAACAAGATACGCCAACAAATCTAACGAGCGCCGAATAATAGATGCCAAGTATTTGCGAGCACACCGAACCGGACAACAATTAATGAATCGAAACGCTCAGAAACGATTTGAACGGAAGTTGACAATCTCAGGAAGTTCCTTAGACATCTTGTTTTGCAATGTTACTTCCTCTGACCATGATAACATTGTCGATGTTCAGATTTAGACAAAATAAGTCTTGTATGAAAGAAAATGAATTACTAACCGAAAACAAACTCGTTTAGGATGGGAGAGAGGAAAGACAAGCAACTTTGCCGTACCAAAAAAGAATGACTACCTATAAAAGAAATAATAGGTCTAAGCAGGATACCCGACATTTATTTTAAGCAGTCCGTAGATCGAGAAACGGTTGGAGCCAGCTTGAGAAATCGTCACAAATTTCTTACTATATTTCCGTGTTTCATGATGATCTTTATCGGGTTTGCATGGATTTTGCTTGAATTTAGCAAAATCTTCAAGGATGTTTGTCATTTTCTGGACGTAGTTTGGACGATGTCCATGAAACTGTTTCCATCCTCATCATCATACCTTGTCTGGTATGATGATGATGGAAATAGTTTTACCTCGCTGCAGTCCACTCCTTGCAATATTTTAAAGTTCATTCTTGGTAAAAACAAAGGAAGGAGAAGAATAGTCGCGATAACCTGATAATGTTGTACTCGCGAGTTTTGTCTCTATTAGGTGTTGATCGTAACCAGAGCATTCGGAGATCAGGTTTTCTAAAACCTGTTTGTGGAGAAGTTTCCGACATCCGAAAGTTCTGGTATTTGACCGAATGGGTATTTGACCGAAAAGAGTTAACCCTGTAACTTCCAGATTTTTCAAAACAAATTACAAATTATGCAATCGATTCAAAATCCTTTTGAAAATGTACTGAAACTGGTTCATGCATCCAATTTGGACTAATTGAATCGTACAGATAAGTACGATTGGTAGTTGAAGGGTTAAACCTTATAGGTGGTTTGCGCATGACGTCATGGCAGCCATTTTGGTTGAACTTCAACATGTTCAAAAGAATCTCATTAACTTCTACTGTACATGGAACAAAGATGGCCGCTGTGTCATTCTTTTCTGAATCTCAAAAAATTGATCGCAGACCAGCGATTGTTAATTCACGTTCGTCTCACATTGGTTTTGTTGAGACTCATTGTAATACATTAAATATCTCAACGAATCACATATCATAGCTAGCGTGTCAAGCGAGTGTTTGTAAATTAATTTGCTTGTTTATATTAGTTTCGTTGCCACCGTACCAAGCAGTTGAACTACAGTTAAGATATGGAAGATTGAGCACTCTATTCATTGCTAATAGAGACTCTAACTATAGGGCTGCCGGGAGTGGGGCAGGGGGGTAAGTTGCGTCGGGATCCCAACTTGAGAGCCCACCTAAAGCTTTGGTGGTATGCGTTTTTGACGCAATTAGAATTGAAGAAGTATTTCGTAACAAAAAAAATTGTATTGATTGCTTATAAATGTATTTTAATCGACCTCGTGCGGATTACTTTAGACTGCGGCCTGTGATTGCATGGTAAATTTTAAATATTTAGATTACAAAACATTCGTTCACATTTTCTCGAATAAAGTGTGAAGCCTTATTTGGTTCCACACTACCTCACTCTTAATCGCAAGTTTGTTACGTAAACGCGCGGTCGTCGAAGTGGGTGTTTACATGAACCAGGCTAGCCTGCCCAGTTAGTCGGGCTGACTCGGTTGATCAAGCTAGATGTTACTACGGACGTAAAATGCACTCAAATTGAAACTGTAAAACACGATTGGTTTAGTTTAGTTGTAGGAACAGCTCAAAGTTAATTTAAATTATCTTTTACAAACGTAGAAAGAGTTTCGTGACACCAATCAGCCCGGCTCACGTAATCAGCTCCAAAAACACGACCTTATTACGTAAGTGGCGTCATCAATTATCAGAGTCCCAAATCGGTGATTTGCCCTGTGCCGCATAAAAGCACTTGGCGGCCCGGTCTAGTGGCACAGTATTTTCAACTCGTTGTTTGTAACGTAATAGTTTTACAGATCCTGCGACACTGCGGATTGAGTGTTTACCCAATTTAACTTATTCAACAGCAGTGTCAACTAAGACTTTTAATTGTCTTTTTCCAATCTGTGTCCTGAGCAAATATATACCGACCGGTTTTTGTTTCATTCAACAAGCTTGTTGACTAAGAGCCATTTGTGAACGTGCAGGTCAAAATCTAAGTTTAACCGTGCTTCATCTTCTTTTACTCTCTCTCAATGACACGTGAAGCTGGGGTCAGCAGCTTATAGTACTGCATCTGTTTCTTCCAGGCAATAATGCCGAGCCAAAAGGTAGCAACCAAAGCAAATTGCTTCACGCCGGATAGCTTTTGTCTTACTTTGCGCAGGGGCGGATCCAGTTCAAAATCTGACTGGAGCAATAGGACATCATGGCCAGACTGCTATTTTCCGGGGGATCGTTTGATGGTATTTTCAGCATTACCTCCGGAAAAATTTTGAAAATCAAATAATTCTGGAAATAATATTTCTTGTATTTGTCAACACTTTTGGCCTACAAAAATGTTTGTGATTGAGTGAAAGTCAGTATCTCTGCCTCTTTCATTCAATCATAGCTAGAAGGCAAGTATGACTGTGTACAAATACTGTACCAACTCTGTTTTCTGATCTTGTCTTTTTAGAAAAACACTTTTTAATCTTTTATTTTAAAAGATTAAGATGCAAGTATCTATTTTTGAAAAATTTATAATAGTAACAAGTCAACCATAATAATGATAGTATCATTTATAAGCATAGTATCATTTATTGGAACTCATGCTTTACAGTAAACTAATCATGTAAAAATGTATGAATTAGAATACCATTAAAATCCACTTACCTGAATACGATTTAGCAGTTTTGTTTATAGCACAGCCACTACTGACAGATTGATATCTACTGTACCTGCACCAAAATGGTTGAAGTTCCCTATTCCATCCAAATTAGGGTGTACTGAAAAATCTTAGGGGATGACTGAAAAACTACTTTTTCTACTCAAGATGAAAAAATTAACTTATCAGCCATCACCCAAGATGTTACTCTTGCTCTTGTGTTTGAACAGTAATGCCAATTAGGAAGACTAATCACTTCACAAAGATCTTGGTTTACTTGTGAATGGCTGCTAATAATAGTAGTCAACAATCCTCTTGATTCAGCAGAAGAATGAAATTGCAGTCAGGAAGAGAAATCAGTTCATATTCATCTTGGCTCAGCAGTAGAATGGTAGCAATAATCTGTTCGAAATCATCTTGGCTTGCCAGAAGAATGGCATTGCCTTTACTGTGGGAGGAGGAGTTACATGTAGTTCTAAATCATCTTAGTGCAGCAGTGTAATGGCAGTTGACTCGAATAATCAGTTCAAAACAATCGTAGTCCAGCAACAGCAACGTAATTGATTGGGTAAATTACTGTAGTTCAGTATTACCTTGATTGAGCAAAAGCACAATAACTGTTTGGTTTTATTTAAATCAGTTCAAATAATCTTCGTTCAGAAGGTAGGAAGACTAATAGGAAGACATGGTTCAGCAGCAGAATGGTAGTTAGGACGAATAATCAGTTCAAAATCAGCTTATAGCACTACGGCTGTTTCTTGCAGGTAATAATGCAGAGCCAGAAGGTAGTAACCAAAGCAAATTGCTTCACGCCGGATAGCTTTTGTCTTACTTTGCTGACTGTCAGATCAAACCCTCAGCTAAGGGGTTTCTTTCTTTGCCCTTTTAGACAGACAGTGGTGACAACATTTGCTGAATTTAGTGGAACCTCCCCACTTGTGACGATTAACTATGTGGTGAATAAGTGAAGTCTACCTTTCTCACAGAAGTGTTACATCGCCATCACACGTTGCTGCACTCTACCAGAAGTGGTTTGAGATCGATGGAAATAAATCCTCATAATTTTTTTCTTTAGCTTTTTTAGTCATTTTCTTGACAACCCACTTTGCTAAATTCCATTATAATCCTGAAGGATGCAAAAGATATATTATATATATATATATATATATATATATATATATATATTCCATATAGTATTCCATATAGATGTAGTATATATTCCATACTTAGCGTTACGTCCTGGACTATCTGCGCGACCATCGCCACAAAGACCTACTGTTTTTTTGTTCAACAATTCCTCCATAATTAATGACTGGTGGGTGTTCCATATGTCTTCTGAACGACTGGAAAAAGAACTTGGCGTTGAATTGTATAAAACGTTCTTTCGGGGATGACTTTTAAATTAAGTAATTTAGCAAAGTCTAGAAAGGCTTAAAGGTATTCCCACTGACGAGTATCGCAGCTGCAATCATTATATTCTCAGCTGACATCTTATTTAATTTCGGGTGAGATTCTCAGTGTAAATCGTGTCCATCAATACAACAGTATTTAATTGTCAACTTGCTTCCTGTGGTTGTTTTATCAATCGTGGTTACGGGTTTCTGGCAAATAGGGCAAAACATGAAGAGTTCGTCTTGTTTACTTTCAAAAACAAAATATTTTTTGTCACTGACGAAGGAATACTCGTGTCGTGTTCGTCGTTAGAACTAGACTGAATCTCTGACTCACTGACGGTTATGTCGCTACCAGTTGCATTATCAGTACAACCTGAAGAAATGTTGCTTTTCGCAGGGCATATAAATATTGGACTTTCAGGATTTAACTGTTTCGCTGCTAATTTGGTGACATGGTGATGATAGTTCTGCTGAATCGGGATGGCCATGGGCATTGTGGAACACGAGTCTGGCTTCGTACAAGGACAGAAACTCCAAAATGAATGCTTGGCAACAACTTGCTATTATGTTTGGCAAAGATGGTATGTAGTTACCTTTCAAGTTTTAAACAGACTTATAAAATCCTTGAATTTGCTTCGATAAACAGTGAATTTAATTTATTTGAAGTGTGTATCGTC
>JBAHVQ010177622.1:0-17082 GCA_036872915.1 Nanipora kamurai
TAAAGGGGCAGTGAGATCCAAAAATCACCTGTCCCAATTATGATTTTATTTAGAAGTACTTTCGAAGGGAGGGACAACAGAATTCTTATTTAGTCAGTATCTCACATTCTTCCGGATATATTCAGATTTTTGAAATATGCATATTAGATGTCTCATGACATCTACTTGCACAAATTCCCAAATGGACAAATATCCTCCGAAATATGTTAGAAAGTACTCAACGTTTCGACGCTTATACTAATAAGAATGGTACACGGCAATATGTACAGTAATTGTTGAATACACATTTCCCATGTTGGAATTTTTATCCAGTTCGTATGAATTGATGACGTCACGACAACTGATCTGCATGCATGTTTCAGAAACATCAGTATCTTTGGTACAACATGAGATATTGACTACGTGAAAATCCTATTCTTCTTCAGTTCAAAAGTACCACCAAAGAAAATCCAAATAGATAGTACCATTTTTGGTCTTACTGGCACTTTAACAACTGATGACCGGTGAGAAGGTTGCGAGTTCGATTCCCGTCTAAGGCTCATAAATCGTTTTTCTGAGGTAACGAGCTTGACGAACGTTCGCTGGTCGTCTAATACTCCAAGAGAGGCTACGATAGCCCAACTAATAATCACACAAGACTTAAAAAAAAGAAATAAAATACTCCACCGCGTGCTTACCTCCTTCTCTTCTTCCTCTTCTTCTTTATCTTCTTCTTCCCCACCTGCTCCACCTTCGTTTTCATTCTTCTCAGAATCCGTTTTTCCATCAGTTTTCTTCTTTGAACTGACCTTCTTTTCCTGTTTCAAAGAAGAAAACGACTAATTACCTTTTAATTAATGGCTACAAAAGGTCAGGAACGGGTGCAATGTACTACCCATATTCCATTTAACTGAAGGTCTAGTCGGATTTGAAGACTACGGAGCAGAATTATGTTTTTGAAAGAAGGCTTGCTCTCTTTCGAGTGTACTCTGCACCATGCCAGTTAGAAAAGGAGATTATTGTAATTACGCTTCTTAAAACACGAGGAGTCTTTTATCGAATATAAAACACCACGCGACAGCGGAGTGTCTTAGATCCAAAAAAAACACGCACTACGAGTTTTTTAAATGGCTTCTAAAACAAACCCCTCAACACGCTAATTCAAGAAGAAAGTTTGACAATTGACGTTTTCTAAGCCGACAAAAGTCGAAGAGAAAAATGAGTGTGTCCTTATCACATATATATCACATATCAAAGACGCGACAAGGTTATGATTCTTTATTTTCTTCATAAATTATAAATGAGTTTTCGAAGGAAACATCATTTAAGTCCAAAAGAAATCATAGAGCTGGCATTTAATGTGTCCCTTCCAACTGCAGTCCAGCAAAGATGCGTCTGGATCCCAGTCTCGGGTCACAGAGACTCAAAGTAGATAATATTAGTTTTTATGAAAGTGATATACGAACGGTAGTTATGTACCTTTTTCGATCTTTTTCGTTTTTCTCCTGACGCTGCAAAAATGAAAAATACAGTAGTTTAAGTTCCTTTGTTATTTTCACTTTTAGTATACGTGGGTTCGATTTTCTTATAACTTTTACGTTTAAGTTCACACGTTTAGAGAAGGCGCGCTTTAAGGACCAACAAATGACCAAAAGAAGGGCAACAAACTAAAACCCAATAGAACGAATACAATTCTGGGCAGACGTTTGGGGGTAAAACTTTCATTTCACCATTTCGATTTCGTCTATGTTATCATCTAGAGCTACCAGATTGGTGCGTCTAAACGTTGAATTGTGAACAGCGATTTTCAAGTAATATTTAAAACATGAGTACGAGTGTTTTAGATCCGATAGAGCACGTACTAGGAGTTTTTTAAATAGCTTCAAAAACAAACCTCTCAACGCGCTAATTCGCAAAGAAAGTTTGAAAATTAATGTTTTCTAAGTCGGGAAAATTTGACGAGAAAACGAGCGTGTCCTTATCACATGTAAAGATACGACACAGTTATGATTTTCCTTTGCGTTTTCCTCATGAATTATTAATGTGGTTGTGAAGTTACCTTCAAAACATTATTACACAGTAGTGTCTATCTATGTTTGATTAATCAATCATCTGCTTACTTTTTTTTGATGTTGTTTTCTTCTTTGGTTCTGGTAAAGGCTATACAATAAATAAGAAAACTAAACAATCACGCATTAACGGAATTAAAAATGAATAAAACAAAAAAGAAATGTTTAACACGGCCGTGAATAGACTTACATTCCCAGAAGCTTTGGGTTTCATTAGAAATTCCATTACTCTTTCCAGCACCTCCTCCTGTAAAATAAATTACAAGAAATGTGGACTCGGCGTTTTGCTCCTTAATTTAACATCTACAAGTATGCACAACAAACTATCCTTTACAGATTGGATTTATGTAATAATTGATAGCGTGTGCAGTGGCGGGCCAAAAGCCGTACTCCTGTAACTCGAATGAAACAGGGAAAAGCTCTTGCTATCACACACTACAATTGCTGCCGCTTCTATACAAAAGTCGCTTAGTCGCAAAGATTTTGAAAATCCAAAATCAAACCTTAAGAAAGTTCGTTTTTTCATTTATCAAATTTTACATTGAACTCGCTTATATGAAAAGAAAAATTTTCAGTGTTTTGCTCTAAATTCTCGCTTCTGCCGAGAGTATTTTATTGTTTCACATGCTAGTAGAGAAATAATTTTCCCCTCTAACTATTATCAACTACCATCAGCGCGTTGTGAAACGGGAAAACTATCATTGAGAACGCAGTCAAACGGGAGTGGAAGTTTCAACTATCATGCGCTGTTTGACCAAGGCTTTAAGTTTAATTGTCACTAGCGACATAAGTATGAAGATAACGACGAACACGAGCTCTGCAAGCATCTCAAGGTTGACTTAACTCTTGTTGGCTTGAGTAGAAGAATGAACTCTGGTAGAGAATAATGATGTTAGTTGTTACTCCGAGTGACGAACTATACCGGACAAGTGGAGAAAACTCTACTTGGCCCGGCAGGGATTCAAACCCGCGACCTACGGTTTACTAGTCCGACGCTCTACCAACTGAGCTACAGGCCGAGATGGGAGCTGGTCGCGAAATGATCTTAAATGTCCCGATATGGAAGAAACTAGTATATGTTTCGAAATATCAATAGCCCAAGTAAGATCATTTCGCGACCAGCTCCCAATGACCTGTAGCTCAGTTGGTAGAGGGTCAGACTAGTAAACCAAACGTCGCGGGTTCGAATCACTGCCGGGCCAAGTAGAGTTTTCTCTACTTGTCCGGTATGGTTCGTCACTCGGAGTAACAACTAACATCATTAGCTCTTGTTTTTGTTCACAGTTCAAATGGGTGGACGCACCGTGAAGTGCTTACCGTAATTGCGTACGTCGTTAGGCTAACGCTTAACGTCACTAGTGAAAACCAAGCCAAAGGCAGTTGCGTTTTCATTTTTCGTTTGTTGACATTTGACATCTTATGAGTTTGATTTGACCTCTTGGGATTTTTATTTGACATCTTATGAAATCGTTCCGACTTATTACGAACTCGATTCGACTTACAAATTTGATCTTTCCATTAATGATTTTGAATTCATAATGGTGGAGAGACAATAATGGAGCAAACCTAGAGCCCTTGACAAAACCACATCAGGTATTCCGGGAAAGGTCGAAACCATAACAGACGTTTTTTTGGAAAAAGCAGGGGCCTCTTTTTGGCATCTGTCTTTTGGGCTCATGCTCATAGCCTCATACAAGTTTATTTCGGTATTTGGTGACAAATATAACATTTAAAAATAACGTTCTCTAAGGTAAGTTTTTTTCGTTACCTAAAGTACGTAGTTTCTTCTGTTCTGAAATGAAATTATAAGTATTTGCGTGCCAGGCATAAACCATACCTTTTTCCCTTTCTTTTCCACATCTAAGATTTCGCACAACCTTTTAAGACTGTCGACTGTAAATCTACAAGGTCAACACGGCATCAATAAGTTTTAATCTGAGCAAGAATGCAAATCGAGCTCAAGTCCCTTTACAAGGGCCACGATTTTTTAGTGCTCCAATATATATCTTTACCCGGAACGATACACCTTTCTTTAGAAATGACGTTTGACTTATTAGCTATTTATAAGCAAATAAACTAAGTCTCGTTTTAGATTAAATATTCATTGAACAGGAACTGGAATAGGGCGATCCACCAACTGTTGTACAGGAAATTCGTACGACAAATACTAGCAGCTAAAAAGATTGGAATCTTTTAGCTCCAAAGTCAGATGAAATTATCCGAGAGTGCTTGAAGTGCAGCAATGAGACTGCCAAAAATATTACTAACACTACTTTTTTGACAGTGAAAAATTGTCCCCTCTTTTTGGTAACGTTTGTCCCTTAATATCTGTGAACTTAAACGTTCTATTACAAAAAAAGACCGTGTAGAAAGAAAAACCGAAGGTAACGGTCGATAACTTCTAGATAAGCCCGTTATTAGATGTCCAATGAAACCTTGGGTTTATGATGTAGAATAAAATTGTTATGTGGGACATCTACTATAGGACAACTATTTCCCAAGACGCTTGAAAACTAGTCAGAACACCATAGTGTTGAAACTATACGGTTAATACAACAAGCATATCAAATAAAATCGCGGCGAGAAAAAAGATAAAAATCACTATCAGTAAAACTTCTTTTAGTAGTCCAAACCAGGGGATTTGACCGCAAGCAAAAGGCCTGGGTCTAGCAGCACAATAAAAATCCAGTTTCATAACTTTAATCAGATGTAACTTTCTGCGTCTTTTTTAAAATTGTTTGAATTTTTGGGTCAGTATTCAATAAAGGGAAAGGTATTTCTATGACGAATTTAAGAACAGAATCTGGTGTAGTTCATGAGATATCAGCTTACTGAAATTGGAAATGTATTTCTATTTGACAACTAGTCCCAGTCCACTTTCGTGTTTCCAGACCACCTTGAGTATGAATTTTAGCTTTGAAAGTGTAGCTCAGATAGGCTTTTATATTTTTTTTTGTCTTGTACAATAAATTTGATTTAGAGCTCATCAAGTACATACGCAAAAATCTCAGATGTCGCCACAGTATTGTTGGACGAACAATGTTGTTAGACAATTGTTATCAAGAATGAACAATATTGATGAAACGGCAACGTAGTTCTTAATTGTCCCGACAACGTTGTGCGCGGCAGCACGGCTCGCACAGGTTAAATAAGTAAGTATATTCTCCGTCTTGCCTTTTCATAAAACGAAGCTGAAGCTTTTCTCGGTTACAGGCAAACGGAACAAACAACATGGTCTAAACTTGGCCTAAAGAATGCGTAGAGAGAAATGCAACATACCTATCTACTAGTTCTACCTTCTTCTTGTATTCCTTGGAATCCTAAATTAAAAAGTATTAAGATATTAATTCCTTCCTGGACGTATATGTCCCTCGGCGACCTATGGAGACTTTAGTATTTTACTCTGGCTAACACCAGACGATTTTACTCGTCAAGGAGAAAGTCCTCGGCCAGGAGAGGGTTGTATAACGAGGGTTTAAAACCTATCTCCTTAACTACTTCCTGACCGTATAGGTCCTCAGTGACCTATGGAGAGATTAATATTTTAGTCTGGCTGACACCAGAGTAATTTACCAGTCAAGGGGAAAGTCCCAGGCCAGGAGAGCGTTAAGATTTAAAATTGAGGAGAAGAAGGGTGAAATATTCTGCTTGCGCACTGAAATAAGTAAGTCGTGGAATGATAAAAAATACGACACAAATTTTCCAGCATTTTATTAGCTGGTGTACACAAAACGATCATTTGACTACACAACGTCCTTCAAAGTGCGTATGAAGCGAACTTTTTATGGCAGTTTTTCAAAGTTGGATATGTACTTGGGACACACGGGGAACAAAAAATTCTTAATAATGTTATTATCCCTCTTAAATAGTTATAAATAAGTAAGTATTTCGGCCAAAAAAGTGCTCATTCAACGCGCGGCTAAAATACCGCGTGACTGGTTGGTGTGACGTCAATGTGTTCGCAAGTTTATGTAGATTTTCGTGTAAAATTCATATTCTGAACTGCATTAACTATCTGACGATTTTGAAGTACTGACGGACGCGGAGTCGTCGGACATTTTATGAAATCACGCTCTCTGTTCTGCAGATTGAGTGATTTGAAGTTCCTGTAGATGAAACAATTTGGAACAGATTTTTTGAGAAACTGGTCGGTTTTGAAGCTTAAAAACGTCTTATAAATTTTTTTTAAATAATTAGCAACCATGAAAGTGGCTTCCATTCCTGCTTGACAATGAAAAAAAATTTTAAAAATTCGCTTTATAGGCACTTTAACCATATTTAACTCAATTACCCTTCAACAGGATGTTTTCCGCAAGAAAAACGTACTTTTAGATGGCTTTTACGGCGGTCGTATTGGTGTGCTTTCAGAATAGATTTACATTATTTTGATAGGATATTTTTACACGAACCAGATTGGTCAGATTTGCCAAACAGAGTCGGAATATCATCTGAACTGTTGTCTCGTCTTGTTCTTTTACTGAAATCTTGGATTTACAAAATGCTACTTTTTGGAGCTCCTTTTTTCTTGTATTTCTTGAAAACACAATTAAGATGAAATTGAAAAGCAAAATTTGTTTTCAGATGCTGAATATAATTCTCCATGCAATCTATATGCGTACAAGAAAAGTTATAAAAATGACTTTATTTACTACGAAAGTTTACGATCGACTCCATCGTCTTCAATCAAGCGAAAGGGTTTGTAGTAAAGAAAACCATTTTTATACTTAAAATTGGTTTCTTTTGGGCGCAGGAAACCTCAAGTTAACCCAAATTATTTTTTACACCCGCAGAAAATTTTCGTGACACGAGTCAGCCGGACTGACCTGGGTCTAGCCTGCAATGCCGGCGTTATTGTGTTGGGGGACTGGGGTGGCAATGAGAAATAACGCCTGCTACTATAGCTCGTCTTTTTTCAAAACCCGTTCACTCACGAACGGGTTTCTGATTGGAGCGGTGTTGGGTCATATTTGTTTTCTACCAATCACGATGCATCATAATCAACGGATCTGCCCGAATTTTAACATGTCTAGCTTTAAGGCTGATTTCCACTGGGTGTAAAAAAATTCTATTGTGAAAAAGTTGACTTGGTGTCAACTTTCCCGCCCAACATTCAGCGTCAGCCAATGGACTGAAAGGACGACATCGCCCGTGCGACTTTTTACTCCTAGTAGAAATAAGCCTTACAGGAAGATGAATTGGAAAGCGTGTTGCACGATATTCTATCACTTCCTCGCGAAAAAATTGGCTTCAAGAGCAGAAAAAAGGTTTGCAGCCGCTTGGTTTTGGGAGGAGATTTGCTAACAGTTCTCCAACGGGATTTGGGAAGAGTACCATCTCCCAACTCCTGATTCGGGTTAAAGAAACTCTGCTAAAGAAAACATGTTGTGTGATGATGCAGCCGTAAACGTGCACTGGCGTACCATTAATATAATGTTCTGTTCGAGATCTCATTGGATACAGCTTTGACAGCTAATTTATCAAAGTAACACGACTAATCCGGTTGCGTAATGCAGAAACAAGGCTAGGCGGCAGGTGTTCTTTTCTTTCCACAAGACACCTGCACTGCAGGCTAGCCTCTCATATAACCAACCCTACGGTACACCAACATAGCCACTTTTTTATTTGAATCAACGAGAATCGAGTGAAAATTGGCTGTTGTCCAAATAAATACTCCTCCACACCGAAGACTTACTTTCTCAATATCGAAACCATTAAAGCTGCGAATGTTCCTCTTAACTTCACTGTTCTGTAAGGAAAAGAAACAGTAGCTGAAACTCATCAAAGTGTGAAGCATCATATTCACACACGAAGTACAGGACAAATCAGCAGCGCTGTAGGAGTATTATTAGCAAGGGACACGGCAGGGCACGAATAACTGTCGGAGATTTGACAATTGTCCGCCTAAAATGGGTCAAAAACGCAATTTGATAGATACAAAAAACTTCTCGTCGGCCACATATGACCGATGAGGTGTCAGTCGTTTCGTAATGCACGACAACTGAGGATCCCTGTGCGGAGATATATCGATGCCGTAAATGTTCGAATCAGCTCCCCGTTCAAGTTAACGCCACCTTAAGGAATACAAACAAGAAATAAGCGCCCCTGATGCGCTTTTAGGTTTCAAAGGCAAGAATAATCATAAATATACACTACAATTTTTCAACTCTCTGTCAGCCATGACGAAGTAATTACATATGGCAACCCTTTGCAATCTACGTTACATGAATCAATGTCTATTTCCATATGCGTACATAAGACTTTAAACGGACGAGCTACTCAAAGAAAACTCTTGCTTCCTGGGTATGGTCGTTCAATGTTTGTGTTAATATTACTGTCAAGACAAAATGCTATTCTTCTAAATATGCAACCTTTGTCCCAATTAGGGCAAAAAAAATAATAAAAGTTAAGGGCCCCAAGTGCTAATTCGAACATTTACGGTATTTCCTTTTTTTGTGATTGGCAAGACCCTCATCTACCCTTCAGCGCTTTAACGCACAGTGTCCGATAGATCGGACATCAAGAACAAAAGAACAAACGAGAGAACAAAGAAAAAACAAAGAAAAAAGAAATTATTCGTTAAAGGGTTAGGGCCTAGCGTCTGACATACCAGACACCACCTAGAACAAACCAACCAATAACAGAACTAAGACATAAGTTTTCTCTTCATTCTTTCTTTGTTCTTTCAATTGAATCTTTTTGTTCTAGCCATCCGATATATAGGACACTATGCGTAAAGAGGTTAGCGTAAATACGTGCGCCTCTAACTCATTAAAAGTCGAAAGGAGGCAACAAACACGCATTGCCAGACTCCCGGCCTAGAAAGGTCAGTTGACCAAACGGTCACCACTGCCGCCAGCCAACACGTCCGGCGACCCTTGAGACCTTATTTTGTACCCTGGTCCGGACGCGCCATCGCGCATTTTACCTGTCGAGGCCCATTGACAAATATGTCACATAGTATTATTTACCCTGTTGTCTGCGGTTCTCACTCGTGAATGTTGGAAAACATCCTTGTGACCGCATCATCTACATTAAGGCGAACAACCGCATGCAATGATTGTACCGTATAGATCTGCCCTTAAATGAAACAAAGAATATTGCTTTAAAGGCCAAGGTGCAAATGGTCTTACTATCTGGGGGAAATGCGATTGTTTATTGCTCATGACGTTTGCAGATATTCCCTAAAAGCAGTTTTCCCCATTGGACCTCACGTACCAAATCACCGCCCAGACCAACATTAGAAAACGATTCGATCGATCTCCCTTTTTTGTGCTGATATATGTATTTCGTGTTTGGAAAATTCACTTTCACTCATAAAAACATATCAGTACAAAACAATCTTTTCCTAAAGGGAGCTTCTGTGGCTAATACTACACGGATGCGAAAACTTTAAATTACTTGCGATATAGATACTTGTTAAAGTACATATTCATTGATTCTGTTAAACACACATGCCATAAAAAACAGATAAAATTTAAATAACCTACCGTTCCAGCCCTTCCAAATAGAAGTCTGTGGAGGGGTTTCAGTTCTTCAGCAACAACTCGATTCAGCTGGAATTGTACTGTAAAGAAAGATGAATGAGGTTATTTACAAAGTCTAAAGTATTTGAGGAAATGTACTGGCTCAGAGTTGATGTGTTTTGAAGATGTTTTTTGGGCTACTTTACGTAAAATAAGGTGATATTTGACATTGCACCCTTCAAACAAAACTCTTCAAGTTAAACACGCCAAACTTCCCACCCCAAAAAATTTCTGCCAACGGCCTGGTTGCAAGTTAATTGCGTGAGAAACTATATTCGTTGCAGGCAACTTAAGGTATTCATGGTTTATTACACGAAGTGCCCGGGTTGTCCATGAATTATTGGCTCATAAACAACTTGGCCGCGTTGTCCAACTGTTAATCGAAACTAACTAGTCGGAAAAATGTTATGTTTAAGAAATAAAAAAAAATCTTTATGTACTATTTCAAAAACGAGCTCAAGTGTCTCACCATGGTATCAAAACACGAGAAACCAATGAATCTCGAGTTTTGATACCGTGATCAAACACGCAGAACGAGTTCTTGAAATGACTTCTCAAATGAAAGGCAATGAACCAATCAGGCAACGCTGTGGGACTTGGGATGTTTTGTGATACGTTGTGTTTCAAGGTTATACGTCAAATTAACATAAATAAAACACTAGTGTTTGACGCAGTGTTTTGCCATCTTTGAAAGCCCATTCACGTGACAGAATGGGATTGTCTGATTGAGTAAAATTCTCATGAATTATTAATGAGTTTGAGAAGTAATATACATACACAAGAAAGCGTGTTTCATAACAGGGTTCGTACACTTGAAAATTTTGAAAATTCAGGACTTCCCAAGACTTATTACTGTCTTTTCCCAGGAGTTTTCCACGGGTATTTTTTGCATGTTTTATACGCAAATCAACTCAACGAAAGAACAAAGAATAACTTTTTTCGTATATTAATCATTGGCAATTAAAAATCTTCACCCTAAGTTCAGTTTTCCAGGGTTTTCAATAAGTCATTCTAAAATTCTAGGCAATTTACAAACTTCGAGGTGTTTGGATACCTGATGAAACACAACTTTTTAGTGTATAATATTGCATCTGAAATTAATTAATATTTGAAGAGAAAATCGAGGTGAAAGTTCTCTTAATTTATGACAATTATGTAATTTCTTTCTTAGATATCCAAACCACGTCTCGAAAAAATTGCTCGTGAATTTTTAATGAATTTGAGGTTTCAGTTTATTGCTGGCATTACACGGATCACGCGAGCTGTTTGTTTTAGTTTGTCTTGCAGCAACATAAGAAAACCTGAAGTCAGTGACACTGCTCGTCTTTTGACATCCCTTCGACTGAAGTAGTAAATTTTGCCTAGCCTGGAAATCATCCTGAAATGAAACATTCAATGTGTTGGCAATAGCGAAACTTTTTGTTAATCAAAAACCTAGTGTAGTATAGTTTGAATCACAAAATTTACCCATATCTATAATTTTTATATGTACTCCAGGGCTCCCATTAGCACATAGTTGTAGGGGGTCCCTGGGACCCCTCGGGGAAAGCTTTGAAGGGTCCCCAGGTAGTTTTAAGAGGTCCCTCAAGCAACACAGTCAATCAGCCCACAAGAAAAGTGCTGGGAAAACTGTTTTCAAACTAATAAAGTGGATAAAGAAGCTAAAAAGTTTAAATTAAATTTCAAAAATGCTAAGTTCCTGAGAGCATTTTTCAATTTTTATATTATACAGAAACGTTTATCTGTATCCATAGCCAGAGCACTCTACTATGGCTTCGGCAGCGAATTTAGTGCGTCCCACAGGACCTCTGACAAGTTGTTCTAATGCGTCAGGGACCCACGTTTGTGCGTTAATGGAAACCCTGGTACTCTCACTGTTAAGAACCTTCATTCCATATCTTATTGTCTTATCAGTCTTTTGTAGAACTGATTCATCTAACAAATTAAAAAATTCACCTCGGCAAACCGAAGGTTTTCCCGCCTACATTCTCAATCTGAAAGTTATATTTTCACTACTAATGGTCTACCAGTATCAGACTACCATAGGTCAACCAATTAGAATCATCCTCAAAGTAACAAATGGAAAACGTTATTAACCTACACTCCGAAAGTCAATTCGAAAAACTCGCATTTTCGAGTTTCCAGACCGCTGCTCTACTTTCCAAACTCTGCTATCGAGACAGCTGGGAACAGTATGCTCGTCAAATCCAATTTAGTTGAATTGACTTTTGCAGGGTAGGCTAATCATGAGATTTTCTCTTCAGCCAATTAGAATGCATAATTTGCAAGAATCTCCTAGTTGGTTTCTACCAATTAAACATATGCTAACCTGCGTTCTCTTTAATTTGGCTAGCCCAGATGAAATTTATCACAAATTGACTGACGGAAACTTGCGTTTTCATTTGACCTAGGGCTTACGCAGTCAACCCTACGAGTTTACTACCAACAGTTCGCTTCTGGGGTCTGAATACACCTCAGGCTAGTATATCGCAAGACAATTTTTGTTGGACAAAGGATTTCGTGGTGATGCGAAACTAAAATTTCCCATGTAATCAGCCCCTCAATAAACGATGCTCTCAAAAAAAAGCAAGTTAAAACAAACAAGTCAAGGAGTACATATGGCCGAAAACCTGTTTTGGACAGAATATGTTGAATCACATTTAAGTAAATTACTGCAGACATTGAACTCTTAAAACCTATTAGATCATTCGTTCATTTTAATATGACCATTGTGAACAAAACTCTAACAGAGAACGACACTGAGAGTGTTGTCGCAGAATGGAAGAAAACTTTAGTACGCTTACACGGCAAGTAACTGAGATGAGATGAGATGAGATGAGGTGAGGTGAGATGAGATGAGATGAGGTGAGGTGAGGTGAGATGAGATTATTTATCGTCGAAAGCGTAGGGAGTGGTTACCCAATCTCCCGTGCTAAAAGCTCATGTTATAAACGATCGACGAAAACTAGACTATCTACATATTTAACTATTACAACTAAAAAGAATTTTAAGTTAAATTATGTGCAAGTAATAAATATATAAATAAACTATAAATTATGAGCAACTACTACATAAACATGCTGCTTTAGACAATACAATGTCATGCAGTTTTCTTTTAAGAGTTACAATTGAGTCCACTTCCTTAATATCTTCAGGCAGATATATAACTAAATGAGTTACGTAAATACTTCGTCTTATATGATGGTTTCTTAACCTTAAACTTACTGTTCCTTAAATTATACGATGTTGTACATGGTGCAAAAAATTCAGAAATGTAGCTAGGACCATTTTGTTTAAGACTTTTAAAAAAAATCACTAAAGCCTGTTCATATCGCCTATGTTCAAGAGTTCGAATGTTAATTGATTTAAGTGAAGTTTTGTAATCGGTTGAGCTTGGGAGGTTTAATAGAGTTTTAATAGCATAGTGATTCACAGCTTCCAGTTTTTTTGCCAGGGTTTTTCTAATGCCAACCAATATGGGGCTACAGTATTCGAGATTTTGCAAGATATAGGCTTTGTAAAGACGAGCTGCGATATCAGGCTGTAAATACCGTTTAATTCTTCGAAGAGCTCCAATTTTCGCGTATACCTTCTTTACCAAGGTATTAATATGAGACTTAAAATTCAGGTCATTATCCAAATCCCCTCCAAGTATTCTCAGCAAAACTTCAACTAAACTTCAGTCGCGACCGTGCCGAGCACGTTCTTTCGAAAAACTTTCTTTGGTCCAGTAGTTTTAACTTTTTATAATTAAACTCGAAATAACAGCTGAACATTCAAAGACGTTAAGCAAATCTCAGTGTATTTAGTCAGGTTTCACGGCTGAGAATGGGGTGTGAATCTTAGTTATGAGTTTTATTTAACCGGCTCCAACCTGTCCGTTACATTCGATATTGGTTAGCAACGTCAGAACTAGCATAACTATCGAACAGGATCGCTGTCTAGAAAGCCTCATTTACTCCAGAAATGGAAGCGCAACGGAGTCTTCACATACGAAGTAAGCGCGACTGAGTTCACGGAAAAAGAGTAGTACTAGAAACCATAACCAGTCGACTATTTTAAAAAGTATAAAACGTAATCCGAAAATTAACATTATGAAACCTGAGATACAAGTTAAAGAACAAGACGAAGACAGGTGCGGTATTATTTCGACTTTATTACAAAGCCTTTATCAAACCAACCAAGTTTACTAAACATGCTGAGCTCTATATATACATAGAAGATGATGTCATCACTTATTTACATGCTGAGAAGAGTAGTACTAGAATACGAACAAATAACAACTACTACGGAAATGCCAGATTCTACTTTACAAGATATCGGTAGAAAATCAGTTACCGAATTGTTGCAAGTTTAAACAGTGGAGAAAGGGGAAAATATGCAATAACAAGCAAGCTATTTCATGTATTTGTAATAAAGTTAGTCATGTAGGTTACCACTCACGTTTCAATAAGTTTTAAAAACGACCTATCTTTGTAGTTTGCTGACCGTCAGCAGAAAATGTTTACAGCCACTCCCACAAACTGCCACATTTTCACCACCGTTTTTCTTTCTTGTAAGTCAATCATCACTATTTGGTTAATACCGGAACAATTTTACCGGATACCACTGGAAAAATGGATTTTAGTGGATATTGTTTTCCGGGCCTGGCACACGGCACTGATCGAAAGGAAACGAAAGGACAAGGACATCTGTTTTAAGGTATTATCGTCTGGTAAAAGCTTAGGCGATGGTAAAGTTAGAAACTCTATCCGGAACAATGATAATCGTAACACTTTTTCTAATTTTTGTTAGATCATCGTTCGCTGTGATGTCAGGTGTAACAAACACGCATACGAACATAACTTGCTAAATTAATGCCCTACGCTAAAACTAGCTACGAGATGCTGGATACACAGTTTGACGAAATCTCCTGGACCATATCTTTCTATAAAACGCCGTCTTGAATCTCTTCATTCGCAGAGCATAAACAAGTGGGTTGACACACGAATTTAGGAACAGAAATGAGTAGATCCAACATAACTCGGTTACCTGGGTAACTGTAGGGCAGTTACGTACAAGGGTAGGCCGAGAAACCAAATAAATTCAGATTGGTAAATACGTCGCATAATACAAACACACCAAAGTAAGTGGCTTCAATGTTATCTTCAAAATGAGACGGCTGGAATAATTTCGACTTTCCACGCCAACACTTCGTCTCTGACTCGTAGTATTTCGAGACTGCTTCAGTGTGCAGTAAAAAATAATAACGTACAGGACTACTATCCATACCAATGATAATATGCCGAGGGTGGAGATGAATTTATTGAAGACTTTTAGGTGCATTGTGAACCATAAGCTCAAAAAATCAGCAATGGCAACTACAGTTGCCATTCCCCATGATAACACGGCCAAGAAGCAGGTGGTTCTTCTTGTCATTATAGTCCTGTGCCGTAGTAGCAATACTACAGCAACAAACCTGTCGATGGAGATGGCTAACACTGCGTTTCCTCCGTATGATACACCCAGCGTGTTCAGCGATTCATAGGCAATGTAGGACCTTTGGCTAACAGTTCCCTGGACTACAATAATATAAATATGCCACGGTAGAAATGTCGTGAGGGATAAGAAATCAGCCACCGCTAGATTGAGTATAAGTCGATCTTCCGATCGTTTATTCAGTTCTCTTGCTCGAAAAATCGTGATGATAACGACGCAGTTGGCTAATGAACCAAGGAGGATTTGAAGCGAAGTGAATGTTATCATAAAGATTGATGCCTCCTTGCCTATCAATATCTGAACTCCAAGGTCTGTGCTGCTTGCAGGCATGTTCTGAATTTCAACAGTATCAGCTTCTGATTCGTTTTAATTTACATTGAATAACTACGTCTTTCACCAAAAAACAGATGCTTCGTTCTTTAGCGATCTTGCATGTTAATTCGGGCTTTTTGTGACCATCTGTGCCAATTATACTGACACAATTGCCGCACTGCGTGATCGTTCAAAGGTAGGCAGAACTTAAATTTGGGGCAAACACTTCTTGGTTGCTTGCTAAATATAAATTCAAAGGAATGCTGGAGCTTGGTAACGCAAGAGAGCAAGTTGTCATGGGAACGAGGTAAACGAGTCTGGTTACTGCGCACCGCTCTCGTCTCTCTGGAAAAACGACTGATAACACTAACACGAAGACTTCCCACCCCACGTGACAAAGTATCAATGGAAATTGCGAAAAGACCTAATTGAATACACGAAAAAAATGAATATGTCGACGAATTCCCGTCGAGCTTTGAGTTACTTCTTCCTTGCACATGGTTAATCCGTGAACCAGCTGACAAAAGTATGAAGTATCCTTTTATTACAACCGTCATAGAAGTTGACGCGAATTTTTTGTCACGTATTTTTCAGATCGCATCTTACCAGTTAAAAAACTTTTCTTGCGTTACCAAAAGTCGAATTTTGTAAAAGTATTAGTCCAAATTAAACAGCCATTTCTGTGCTGCTTATTTCTTCATGAACTAATGCAGACCTTCAGCAAACTTGGCCAAACAACCAATTTTTTTAGAAATTAACGGAGAACACGGATTTCTGACGGCGTATTTAAATATGTGACGTTCGTTTTTTGATCTTTGGAAAGCTAGAATATTTTTTAAAGGGATTATATTCTTTGAGTTTACGTTAAACTCAAGTAAATCGCCATCTCCAGGAGTTAACGTAGTTCTGAACACGTAAAAATGTTCCAAGTCACGTTGAATATAGAACCAGGACAGCGTTGGGATTGCTCTTGGGTATAAATCCCATTAATTCTTTGTTGCTGATGAAAACTTGACTTAGCTTAAGGTCGCTACTAGTCCTTTCCACACGGTAGCAACCCCTTAAAATTTTACTCTGACTAACGCCACACGATTTTACTCGCCAATGGCAAAGCTACCCTCAGGAAAAAGGTTATGGCATTGTAAGCTGCTTGAAGCAGTACAGCTAATAAAAGGTCCAGATATACGAGAGGAATAAGACACTTTTAGGTAAGACGCGAACTTAATGAAGTTATTTATTCTGACGGGCTTCATCACCTTGCGCTACTTTTCAGCAGGGCTTTCTAAGTCCTAGCTATAACAACGAGTAGATACAATAAAATAAAAAAAAATTAATAAATAAATACAGCAATATATTTACAAATGCAAAGAGAACAAATAATTTAACCAAGATAATTAATTGACTTTTTGGCAAATCGATCTTTTGACATCCATCAAGGTTGGTAAGACATTCCAGTCGATCATGAAACTGTTAATAGATCTTAAAAGTCCTTTATATTACAGACTTCGTGTTTGCATATATCCTATATATCGAGTATTATAACGAATAAACGAAACGCGTACAATATTATCGTTGCTAAGATTTAATACTTTATATATGAAGGTATAACGCTCTGCCTTTCTTTCAGTACAGAAATCGAGCCAAATTAGCCTCTGAAGAGCACCAGTTCCAGAGAAATGCAGAAGAAGACCTTGCACAATTTTGGAACATTCGTTATTAAT
>JBAHVQ010177643.1:0-17080 GCA_036872915.1 Nanipora kamurai
CTATTCTAGTGTTATTGTTTTTAGTTTTTAACTAGAAAAGTTTTTGGGCTAATTGCATGTACCTTTTGCTGGCCACGTAACCAGAGTAGCACTTTGAATATGACCGATTCGTTGGTATTTGCGCTCCGTTTCTTGAATTCGATGTGATCCTACGATTTCCGCGTATGTTGCTTGATGGCCAAATGCCAGTCTCCCATCTTGACGTTGTCTTGCTTCGTGTCTGTGTTGTCTATTCGTTGAGTTTCTCGTTCTTTTTCTGTGAGGAAATCTTAGTCTAGATCCCTGTCTGGTTTGGTAGTGCTCTAGTCATCTTGCAGTTGGTTTTAAATTGTGGTGAAAGAGAGTATGGTTAAGTGTAGGTGTTGTACCTTGTATTTGGTGTGTTTCATGGGCGTGGGTTCTGTGGTCATTGCTCCGTTGTTGTGTTGTGTATTCTGTGTTTCTTTGTTGTTTCTTTACTTGGGCTTAAGTGAATCAGGATTGTTGAATCCATCGGCGTATTTTTCTAGCCACTGTTGCTTTGATTCCCATCATTTAGCTGATGTACATTCTTCTGCCGTTGTTTCGTCAAACCGGAGATCTTTCAAATTTTGGAAGTCATTATTCATAAAATTTGATTCCAAAAATGCAATCATCTCTTCGTTGATCTTTTTGTATTTATTACTGTAATTGGTTGCCCGTATTTTTAGCAGATTTATTTCGGCTTGGAATCTTTCCAATGCAGAATTTCTTCGCATGTTTCTTTCTTCCGTAGACTCGTGGCATTATTTTCTTTTCGTTGTTCTGCCATGTCTCGTAGATTACTGGTATTTTCATAGTTCATGCTTTGCCAGTATGATTGTTTCCTATTGTTCAACTGCTTGCTCGACGTACTGAGTATTTTATTGCGTTGTCTATAGGTCCTTTGTCGGGTTAGTTCATCGTTATTGTAATTGACCACCAGAGAGACATTCTCTTGAATCTTGGTTACGATTGTTCTGTGAATGCTTCCATTGTTGCTTCGTTTCCCTTGCACTGATTTTTATGAAGATCTGATTTCTGATGTAATGAATCGACGATGTTACCCAGTTTCTCTGATGTGGCTGCTAGAATTGTGTGTACATCCGTCTGGTCAGTGTCTTGGTTTCGTGTAGCCGTTCGACTTCTTGTTGACATTCTTGCGTTTTTGTCCAATTGACAATTTTAAAAGTGTCATTAAACACATATATTTGATTATAAGGTAGGAGTCATTAGTCAACAAGAAAACAAAAATACTATTTTATTACACAAGCGTTTTCACTATAAAGCTCTCCAGGTGGTACTAAAATTACGAGTGTTTAATGGATGCTACTTAAATATCCTTGTTTCCGTCAATGCTAATTATGCTATGTGGACGATAAAGTCTTCCGTCTCATGTAAAAGGAACGATATTATTTATATCATCATATGTCCATAGTGCCAAGACTTTTTATGTTGGCCAGACACAGCATCTCCGAAATAGAGTAACTCTTCACAAAGAACACATAAAACATGAACTATATCGACACCTGCCAGTGACTCGACATTTAACCAAGTGCAACCACGGTCAATTTAAAATAATGCCTATTTATCAATGCTCAGGCAGTAGCAGAATCGAAAAAGATTGTAAAGGAAAACAAATTATGTCATTGCTTAACCCTACACTCAGTTCCTGTATATAGGAGTAATTTTAGTTGACACTATAATGATGACGTAACACAAAAAATATTTTTAAAAATAGCATAATTAGCATTGACGGAAACAAGGATATTTACGTAGCATGCATTAACACTCGTAATCTTAGTAGCACCTGAAGAGCTTTATAGCGAAAACGTTTGTGCAATAAAATAAGACAAAAACGAGCGACTATTTCTTTCTCTTGCCTTATGTATGTATGTGTGTGTGTGTGTGCGCCTGCGCGCGTGTGGCTTATATGCAGCTAATTCAATTAAGGTTGTCTGTTTCAAATCGAAAATAGAACCCGAAATGTATCATGAGATAGCATGGTGCGATTTCCGTTTAACAGTGATTGGATCTTGAAATTCTCGTTGATAAGGAAAGAAATAGGAGATTGGCACCCAATCACCTAGTTAGACTGTGTAGCTATGGGACATCCTTAACCCAACCACCTTTAACTAGAAATCGCATTGTACTGTCCATTCCTACTTCTTGGGCTCGTACTTAAATTTTTTTGTTTCTAGGGATTTTTTCATTAATTTATTTTTTGTCTATTAATTTTTTTTTATTTGATTATTTGTTCATTGGTTGGTTGGTTGGTTGGTTGGTCGATCGATTGATCGATCGATCGATTGATTGATTGATTGATTGATTGATTGATTGATTCTGAAGTTTAAAGATTTAACCGGAACCAAGTTATTTCGTATGAAAAGCATGTTACTTTAAAGTCATGGCTGTAAATTGCACAGTTTAATAGAATATCATCTGAGGTAAGCATGATTAACTTTCTATTTTAGAATGTCATAGCAGATCGGGATATGAATAGAGAAAGGTGAGAGTCATAAACCTAAGACCAACACACAATTTTATCAATGTAGCATAATTTGTGGTGAACAAGATTGGGATTTATAGGCAGTCAATGCAAAAACTTAATATGGCTCAAGATTTTAACATTTATCTCCATGGGCAGAGTATTCAGAAAGTCACCCAATTTACATATTTAAGAGTTGTCTTAGATCAACAAGTAAACTGGAAAGACCACGTGGAAGCGATGAGTGTGAAGATTGGCACATGGTAGAAGTTGATTACCAAAATAAGGTCATGTTTAACGTTGGAGGCAGCTAAATCAGTCTTCAATGGGCTGATTTTACCTATCTTTAATTATTTTGATGTGGCATGGACACAGCTTTCGGAAGGATGGAAACATGGATTACAACGCCTTCAAAATCAAGCGGCTCGTGTTATCCTTCAAAGATCGTCATTTGTTGACATTTCCAACGATTTAAATCGGATAATTTTGGAAGAAAGAAGACTTATGCATGTTTGCATTTTAGTTTTTAAATGTTTAAATGATTCAACACCTACTAATATAAGTGAACTTCTTGTTCAAAATAAAAATATTCATAGGTGACAACACAAGGAAGAATAAAGTCCTACATCTTCCAAAGATAAAACGCGAATTTGGCAAAAGACCTTTTGGATTTAATGTACTATTACAAAATAATAAATTGCCTCCTGAAGTTAGAGACTTATTCACTCTCAAATTTCAAGATTCTTATTGGAAATATTTCCCTACTAGTTTTTAGTAGTATCTCAATAGTTTACATTTTTATACATATTTTTAATATTAACAATATTTGTAATAGTTCGATATTTTATAATTAGATATGACTTACAAGCAAGTCCCTTATAAATACCAGCCTTTAGCTGAAGAAGCTAACCTGTTTAAAAAAGCTGTCCAAAGTTATCCAATACTTGGTTGTAACCTCCGCCAAACCATCTGAGTCGGTGCAGCTCAATGGTTAGAGCATCTCACCGGCAGTCAGATAGCTAAAAGATCGTTTTGCGTCAGGGGCATAGAGAAACTTTTCTACATAGCAAGCTCGAGATCAAGTGTATTTCAAGTATATAATACTGTAAAGCAATGCGTATTTATTTACTTAAATGCTGAGCAGAAAGCTTGCTCGTGTGGGAACTTGGTATTGATCAGACGAAGTGAGGACGTCATCAGAAGGTTGCGGGTTCGATTCCCGTCTAGGGCTCAGAAATCGTTTTTCTGAGAGACCGAGCTTGACGAACGTCCTCACGTCGTCTGATCAATACGAAGCTCCCACATGAGCAAGCTTTCTACTGAGCATTTAAGTATTTCCATCATTATTATCATATCGTGACTTCCACTTAGGCAGTGCATATGACAGACCTGCACCCTAGCTCACCATCTGAGTCGTGGTAGCTCAATGGTTAGAGCGTCTCACTGGTCATCAGAAGGTTGCGCGTTTTTCTGGGAGACCGAACTTGACGAACGTCCTCAAGTCGAATGCGTATCTATTTATTTACTAGAAATTATAACTTACTGTTAGTATAAGGTAAATGGTGAATCTGACTGGCTATGCTACTCGACGTTGAATGTAGAATTAGACGATGAGGCAGAATTAGTAGTAGAAACCATCGTTGTAGTAGACACCAGGTAGTCGGACAAAAAGGTTATTTCAAAGAAATAAAGTTACATGAATTCTTCCTTTTGATTGGTTGCTTGCATTAATCGGGTCACGCGCTAGGTCACGCGGACTAATTTATTTTTTTTTCCGCTCATTTTGAGCGAGATAAAAAACCTGAAGCCAGTGAGAAAGCTTGCATTTTGACATCTCTTCCACTGGAGTAGTAAATTTTGACTGACCTGTAAAGCATGCTGAAACGTTTCGTTAGCCGAAATGTTGTGAAGTATTGATTAATAAACAAAATTTACAAAAATTAACCAATTTTGTGCCCAGTTTTACCATTAAAGCCCTTTATTCCATATTTTTGCTGACTTTTTAATCTATCCTAGAATTTATATCTCCAACAAATTATCCAAAAACTTGCCTGAAACCTCCGCAAATCGAGAGTTTACCGCTATTTTGTTAATTTGAATTAGCTTTTTTCAACAACTAATGGTCTTTCACTATTAGACCTTGAATACTTTTCTTTTTTTTTTTTTTTGGTGAGTACTGTTAGACTCAATCAGAACGAACGCCTTGTAATAGTCCAGTAGTTGGTTCCTACTAATGATTAAATTACGGTATTCGACCTGTTTATATAAGGGTTTCGTTTTACTCTTTTCAAAGTAACCAAAAGATATTCCAGTTCTTCAAAGGATAACCTCGTTTTGAATTCCCTTACTTGCCTCCCGCCCCACCCCAAGGAAAAAAATAATTGGTCCTGTTAAGATTGGACCCATATTATCTGTTGTTGTAGTGTTTTACATCCAATCTGTGGAAAGAGTAAGGCAGAAATTACAACTGCGTACTTCGACCCCAGTTTATCGATATTTTGTTTTATTTAACTAATTCGAAATATTTCCTCTTTAGGTTGCACTGTGACATGCAATATGCAAATGCTCAAATACAAAAGCTAAAACAAGAACGTTATTCACGAAGTTGCTCGCATCCTTCCCATTCAGACGATACGTTCTTGCCAAACTACGACGAACCAGGTACATGAATAACTTGTAAACGCCCGTACCATAACTACATTATTTACCATACATTCGTCAAGAAATCGCACTTAGGCGGTTGCACATACTTCTAGTTCTCAAACACCAAAGTTTTTTAAAATTTTCGGACATTTTCAGATAGTGCCATGACGTGGAGTCGGTTAGTGCCTCTTTCGAGAGAGAATTTATGGAAGTCTGTAGCTCCACTCGTATTTTTCATATCATGGCACGAGTTTGTAGCAACAGGATATACCAGTGAAAAAAGATTTTGTATTATTTAAATTTTTTTCTCGACGCTCTTATGTGTATTAATGAGGGGGAAAATTAGAACTTTATCCTTTGGAGAGGAAATTTAGGGGTTAAAGCACCCTTTGAGTACGATAGAAATGGTGTTACATCATGTTGTTACATCAGACATGGTTTCACGCTACTCTGGCTTGAAACGTTTTGAACGTAGCTCAGAAAACTACCATTCAAGTTTTAAAACATAGTCATACTGTACCTCTTTCAAGATTAAAAAAAACTTTATTACATTGCCAACGTTTCTGGGTTCAACTCCTTTATCAATATATAACATATATATAATATGTATAGTTCCTCGTGTGTGCTATTGAGGTATTCTTATCAAGAAGCTAAAAAGTGCAGCTATGTACAATTAAAAAGAAAATCAAATGCTTCGAATCTGCTCAGAGCTTAAAACCTCCGTTCCAGTTTGAAGAACGCTAGAGGATCGGCATGTACCGTTTTGCCCTGCAAGATGTAGCCTGCGTCGCAGTCCGACCTTCACCTGTGGAAAGTGGGTCTTCGTAATGACGAACACATCCGTGTTCTGGGCTTTGTATGCTTGCACGAAGTTATATAACAGATTCTGATTTGCCTCATGATTTCTTAGATTCTAACGAGGATCATGATTAGTTCGCTTACTTAAAACTAAAATAGGGATTACTAACCCGTTCCTCGAATGTTGGGATAAAATTTATAATAATTCCTATGCGAACGGTTTGTTTGTAAGAAACACTGCTTGTAAAAAGCGGACAGATACCGCAATTCAGACTTTTAACTTTTGAAATCTTTCACGAGGAACAAACTTGAGCATCCGTGGGAAGTTAACACGTTGCTAAGCGGAATTGTCATGTTTCTAAGGTGAAACTGGTGTATTTTTAATGAGATGGTTGTGGTTTTGTGGACGTTTGTTATAAAAAAAGTGAAGTGAAGAACACGGATTTGTGTGTTATCACTAAGACCTACTTTCTTCGGGCAAAAGTCGGACGGCGACGCAGGCATGAAAAATCTAACATATTGCCATACTTAAATCCATTGACCGTTTAAATCTAAGCACTGTTTGTTTTTGTCTGTTTTTTCGGATACGGGTAAATATTCCTTCTTACTTGTATACGCTATTTATCAGGTAACTGGGACTCGGTGAATGACAGATTATCTGTTCCAGATAACTATAATGTAAGTCTCTTGTTAGATACTCTTTAGATTTACTGTGGTTAAGGAAGTCATTACCGAAACTCTGAAATCTATATTAACTTTGATGTAATGAATTTGAGCTTCGTGTTCTAGGTATCCGTGTAAATTAGGAAGGATGGAAGCTTGGATCACGATATCGTGCCGCTAAATCGTGTTCCCTCGCAGTCAAACTCCACTAGTGCATGGCCAGGTAAATTTCCCAACTTTTGACATCGTCAAGCGTAGAAACGCATTCTTTATGAACCCATAATATGAACAGTTTGGGTAGAAGCAGGAGACCGAGTGAAAAATGTTCGTCTTGTGATCCTCTTTAAGAATATATTGCTGTTTCCAACATCAATTTTACCTTGTAAGGCAGTTAACAGAGGTTTTCTCCAGACCCTTGCCTTTGCAACATGAAAACGAGGCTACACCAATTATTCTTTCTGAAAGTCAGGAAAAACTTCAAACCGCGAAAAAGCTTGCACAATTATTTGTGGCATGAATCTGTACAACTTCTAGATAAAAGGCACAGGACCGTCAAGTGACTGGTCGGATTGATTACATGACTTTCCGAAATTCTCGTTTTCAAGCGGCAGCGTGGTATGCACAAATGCTAAATATTAAACAAGAAAGTTATCTGCAGGAAGTTTGTTTTAATGTAGCTTTAAGTCTCCTTACACAAATGGATTTATTAAGTGGCCTTTTGAAAGTGAATTATTAAGTGGTTTCCCTTTTTGACTTCTTCGCCACTATTTTTATTATTTATCATATACATGCATGCAATATTTAGGCTGTGACAGAATCGTTAAAATCAAGCCTTACAGGTTTGCCCCGTCACGTGACATTGCTTGATGCGCGACTACATCCACAAAACTGGGATATACAGTGTGGATGTGCAGAAAACTGTAACATTTTCGGAACTAAAGTATGAAAATATAATATGGAGAGTATTTTAGGTTGTTACCGTGAAGTATATTCCGAAATACTGAGCTAAAATTCATACATCATTGTGTTTCATTCAAGTGTCTCTAAACATTGTTTTTATGAAATTATCAATATATTAATGTCACATGTTTTAAAAATTTTGTCCTTAGATATAAACGTTCCATTGATCCAGGGTTTCTGTTTCGACAAATATCACCCCATACATTTTCAGGCTTTGGATGTCTGTAGAGACAGGCGCACGCACAGGTGCGCTCGGTAGAACATCTGCGCAATGCTAACTGAACAAGCAGCCGTGATTTGCTGTTCGGTTGCTAGTTTGGGCACCTGAATGCCTTTCTCGTGATGCAGTCTAGCCGCACACGAGTGAAAATAACGTTTTATGCACAAGAAGCCAGTCCCGTGCCTCTGTAACCGATTTTTGACATAGACTTCGAAGACTTGTAGACTTACAAAGAATGTGTTCATAGACTTACAAAGAATGTGTTTCTACGCTTGACGATGTCGAAAGTTGAGAAATTTACCTGGCCATCCAGTCATGGAGTTTGAATGCGAGAGAATATGATTTAGTGGACGAAATAAGAGATTTCCATCCTTCCTAATTTACACGAATACCTCCGGGCGGGTTATCAGAACTCATCAGCGTGATCGAAATCGTTGGCAAAAAAGCAACAAGGATACAAAATAACAATTCGGGCAAGTTATCTGTACTATATTTCAATATTCAAGTGGATATAAAAGAGATATTTTTTGTAAATTGTTGTCGTTAGCGGTTTGCCTTGCCTTCCTGTGCTCTAAGCGCGTTTTTTGTTTAAGATTCTCCGTTTTTGCACAATTGTTTTGTTCAGTCTGTTCAAGACTACAAAAATGTTCACAGAGAATCCGAGCCTAGCAATCGTTTACCTGTCCGTTATATTCCAAATATTTCTTTATTTTAGGACGGGAAACCTTAATTGTCGCATCTTTATCTTCTTTATTGACCATTTCAGAAGCCACGGAAGGACTAAGTTCCTCCGTAACAAGCGCAAGCTACGAGTGGCACTTGTAAAGTTTTATCCACTTACGGCTCCAGTGAGTTATACAAAACTCAGTATTTCCACAGTTCTGGAGTGGTCAATTGCTAGAAACTTTAGTTGCATCCTTATTTTTGTTACTGCCCGCAAACTTTAGTTTTTGTCCGGTTGAAACTTTGAGTATTACTCACTGGTGTAAGTGAAATATATGCAAAGCCCGGTTATTTTACGAGTGCATGTGTGATCAGGTTATCCCTTGATTTTGTTTACGGCACTAGTTGAAGGGATAGAGTGTGATCGCACCTCGGTAAATCTAAGTTGCTAGACAGTCCTTATATTATATAGACATTCTCAATTGTACATTTTATTTTCATCAGGATATCTCTCGACCAGTAAGGTCGTCGTCCTTTAGTGGGTGCAGCGAAAGTAGTAGGAGCAGCAGAGGAAGCAATAGGAATTCTTTGGTTAGTGTATCAATATGCTTCTCTTTAATGGAGTAACTGTCACATTCGCCAAAATAAAATTCTGGTGCAAACATGTTGATAATGTAATACTAAAACTATACAGGCTAAATTTTTTTCGTGTATGATATATTACATCAAATTGCATGCATGTGGTGTGGTATACAGTCATTGATTGGCTACAATAGGTCATGAATTATTAATGAGTTTGAGTAGGACTGTTTGAGAATATTCAATATCGGCAATTTTCATCACTTATCTTACTTTTCGTTCTCAATTATTTAGATCATGAGTGCTGAGTTAACGGACAGCTGTGACGTATGACCCGTTGAGTTTACTTTTCAAGCCATTGTGAACTCCGAGAACTTCGAAAAAGATCCATCGGTCGTATTGGGACGTCGACACAGTACCCAGAGACTAACTGTGGAGCCAAAAAAAAAACAATAAAACTTTCTAAAGACATTTTTTTAAAACTCAGAGAATTTTGTTGAAATATTAATACTGGTTTCAAACAATAATTAATTTATAAATTTTAGTAACTATTATTAGCTCCCAGAGAACTTCCGCTCCCCCTTTTCCAAACCCAAGTTTAATTGGCACGGTTGTTGAAGTTAAACGTATTTAAGTATTTATAAACAAGAACAATCGGTACACTTTTGTATGAACAATTTGTATCCTTTTTCACGAGGAATTATTTCATTGTATAATCCTAATCATCGTTTCCCACGAGTCCAAAACATTGTAGAAGTGCAATATACAATATACGGGTGCAATGATGAGTTCTCGAAACACGTGACTGATTTCTGTTCACGAATCAATTGCATTTACTGTTTTTCCGCAATGCAACAAGATAAACATGAAACATAAGTTTTCTGTCCAAGCTGCTAATCTAGATGCGATGTTCAATGTCAACCGACGTGCAGAATTCCAATTTATTAAAATTTCTGAATATTTTCGTGGTAGACCGTTCGAATTAAATACATTATTTACCAAGATGCCGTTTTGTATTATTCACAAAGCAATTGCGATTTCCCTATGAATCTGTGTTTCTGCTACAGATAAATTAGCGGTACTGTTGTGTGAAAACGCATTGTGGGAACAGTTGCACTTCTACAAATCAACTAACGATGTTATGGTGCCGTGGAATTTATGCAAAGACTCGTTATGAAATTGGTTCCAAACCAGAATAAATCTTTTTGCTATGATATGGGTGAAGACGAGGTATACCTGCTATTATAATGTCTCTGTGCTCTTAACAATTTAAGAATTTACATAAAAATGTATATATTTTCTGATGTTTATGTACTTCAGATTGTAAAGTATCATACATTTTACAATAAATGCACTTAAAAATTTTCTGTAAATCATTCAAAGTTCATTAAAAATTATTTCAGTCTTAAAGTTCAGAATAGTAAGTCGTAGATGTCAGGGTGCATTCGGTTGACTCTATTACGCAATAAGAAAATATTCCTGAATACTCTTAATACTCTAGAATTATAATAGCCGCTCAATGGAACCGATATTTCGCTTTATTCCAAGTATTCTTATTCCGGGAATAAGGTCAATCGACCGCACCTGTAGTTACTTGAGAAGCGTGAAGATTTTTTGAATTCTCGGAATATTAACAAACGCGTCAAGTTATTTGCTGATAATATCCATGCTCGGTCAATGTGTGCATGGAAAACTTTCACCAAGAAAACTGCCTTCGGGTTTTGTATGAGAAATTATAAATATGACAGAGCAGATGGCATAAGCAAAAGCCATACGGCAAACACCAAAAGCTTACGGTAAAAGCTAGAGCAAGAGCAAAAAACGTACATGGCAAGAGAATATCTTGGCAAAAGCATCGTCTGCTATATAAAGACCTCCGATAAAGTGAGGTCTCATGTTCTTTACATTCTGGAGCGCCATTTAGTAAACGACTATGAATAGACGTTTCACAATGTTTCAGTTATGGTTTTAGTAAAACCAGAAATCCGAACCACATAGAGAAAATTCGTTTTTAAGCTACACTGATTAGCGACTTATTCATTAACAAGTTGGTGTACTATGTTAGACCAATCTTTTGTAATTTGAGTAATAGTTGTAACTTCACACGATCGTACAATAGCTAAAGAGTTTATTAGAAATATATGCACGTAATAACCCCTCACCCACAATTACATCATTCTGTTTGTCTCAATGTAGTTAGCTCACAGTTGTTGAGATAATAAACAGATTTAGGGAGGATCGTTTTTCTGAGTGAACGAGCTTGACGAACGTCCACTAGTCTATGCTACAAGGTTGTTGACCCACAAGTTTTTAACAGCTTGATGAAACGACAAGCTTACTACAGCTTGTTTACCGACTTGTTACAATCCTGACGCGAACACATCTTGTTAACAAGCTGTTAGATTTTACGTGTGTAGAGGAATACGAGGCATAGCAGGAATTCAGTTGCCTTCATTTACCATTAGCGGTTCACTTTTTTAACATACTTACATCCTTTCAAAATTACATCTCCACACTAGCTTAATTTTTGGTATACTTTTTGAAAATCACATATAGCGGTAAGTGGTGTGGAATACAGTACTTCGTGAGGACAAACCTTTTTGACCTACCACTCCAGCCTCCCCCAATAGAGAATGAAAGAAAAAGCAACAAAAACCCCTAGCTACATGTGGAATTGAACTGCCGTATGACCGTTAACTTTAATCCGTTAACTGCGATTCCTGTTTCAGTGTCTCTTGTTCCTTAATTCTGATAGCATTTTTAAAGTAAGTGAAAAATCCCTTAATCGTGGCGAAATGTTCAATAAGAACTCACATTGGAAAGTGAATAGCGTAACATGAGAACAACCATCCTGTTATGATACAACATGTAGAAACATATTTTGGATGCATTCTTTCATAATTATCCTATGAACCAATAATTGTTTTTATTATATGGTAACGTTCGCTTTCCGGTCTGTACGCAAAACGACGCACGCTGATTGGGTGGCTAGCTGTGCAAGAAGTTTTTCGTACAGACTGGTTAGCAGTTTGGGGCGCGAAATTTAAACGATTTTAACGATTTAAGCATTTTCAGGCCTTATAATAAATTCCTTATTAACCTCGTTTGTTCGGTCTGTACGAGAAAGTATTTTGAGTCATCGATTCTATTTCCAATATTGCCTTTTTCTCTATTTAATTATCAGTTGTGTGAGACGTGTCCTGAAAATATTTGATATAAATCATTAGTTTTTTGTAGTCTACATATTTTTTTTATTATTTGCCCTTGGAATTTACGTACAGACCTCGCTCATTCGTTGCTCGTTCTTGACGAAATCCTCTGGCAAATACTTCCCCGTACAGACCTCGCACTCAGTTAATAAGTAATCAATTCATGCCAGGTATTGTAGACATAAGTTGACCCAGGACTGCTGTGTAGAATGTAGCCTCATATTTTACCAAATTTCATTTGAAAATTTGATTTACTCAAGGTATTTGTAAAATAATACAACTTTTTGAAAATAAGACTGTCAGGTAAGGTTAAATTTACCCTGAAAGAAGTGTTTAGTCATAATCGTAGGTGTCCACCGTTCAGTATGTAAGTATCCCCTATAATATTACTGAAGTATATAATCATCTCATGATTAGGATTATTTTAGGAATCCGATATTGGGTCGAGGTCTTACAATTTCAGACTTTCACCCACCAACTTGCACTGTATACACTTGTCCAGTTCCACACAACATGGTAGAGGTGTAGAGCCACTTCTCAGCTATTTTTGAAATTTATTATTCATATTCTTGGTACCCTGTAATAGACAGATTGTACTACTTGAAGCAAATAATTCTATGTGTTTTACAACAAACCAATCTGAAGAAGTTGTCAACTCATTAAAGTACTTTCTGACAGAACTAATGCTATTTCATTTAAACAGGTGCCATACTATTCTAGTATTCCAAATTTGTTGACTTCCCCATTTTTCTTATTAAATTTCGACCGACGCTAATGAAATACCATAAATGTTAATGTTTCTTACATTGACGTTATTGAACTTCAACTTAACGGAATATTTAATTACTTGTTGCAAATGAATTTACTTTTAGCAGAATTATATTTTGATTGCGGTTGTTAAAGTTTGAAAGGCACTATTGAAGGTGACAATCACTCTAATGAGCACCGCTTTCACTTAAATGAAGGGCGAAAGGTGTAAAGAACGGACGTACGGATGGCGTCACTAAAACGGAGAACCAATCCCACCACTTTGCCTATTCATCATGAGCCAATAACGTTGCTTTATTTGTATAGATCATGGATAACGTCACAGAGCCGTTTTTCGTGTATTTCAATGCCTCGAAAAGCTTTCACCCTAAGCTTTCAATCATCATTTTAAATAATTTTGTTTTATTGTTTTATTAGTTTATTGTATATAACAAATAGATATCATTTTTACGTTATCTATTCGGCTACCGCCCCGTGGGCCAATGTTTTGTTCTTATCACGTTGTGTCGCCTTCTGTGCATCTATAACTGTCCAGACAACGGGAAAATGAAATCTAGTTGTTTTATACAATAAATTAATAAAATAATAGAACAAAAATATTTAAAATGACGATTAAAAAGTCTTAAGAAGTTTTTAGTAGTATCATACTGCAAACTCAAAAATTCAAATGATGTTTAAAAGCTTACAAAGAATTTTCGTGGCATTGAAGAACGCGAAAACAGCTCTCTGACGTGATCCATGATCTATACAAATGAAGCAACGCCATAGGCTTGTGATGAAAACGCGAAATGTTGGGATTGATTCACTGTCTTAGTGACACCATCCGTGCGTCTGTTCTTTAATAGCTCATGGCTAACAACAAATGAAAATGCCCGAAGAATGAAATTTAATGTATAAGTTTTTGTTCTTACTACGTTGTGACATCATCAGTGCATTTATAACTGAACAGACAATGAAAAATGAAATCTATTTGTTAAACAGATATTTAAAGGAGAAGCGAGGTTATGTTTAGAGTCATACCACGGATAAATGGGTCCCAGGCACACCGAGATTCGTACCCTATCTCGCTCGGTCGTCGGCGGGCTCAGTGATAAATCATTACACACGCCTTCGATTTTGCTGTCGCCGTGCGCTTTTTCCTCTTGCCGTTACCGTAAGATCTTTCACCTTGTTCCAATAAAATTCAGTTACTAGTTAGAGGCAAACCAACGTTGATTTTTCTCCGTGAATTGAATAAATCTTGCAATAAACAAAATTTATCTTTTCATACCAATTTGATCACATTTTAAAAGACAACTTTTTAATTATTAAAGAAAGTAATGATTGACCATAAAACGGAAAATACTGCTAAAATTCCTCTATTTAATTCAAACTTTTGAGTTTTCATAGAATAAATTCCAGAGTTCCGAGAACTTCAGCCATATTTCAAAAAAATTTAACTATTAACAAAAACAATACATAGAATATAATGTCCATAACCAGCTTCTACGGAAAAACCAAACTCCCTTACTCGAGGAACTATAGATGCAAGTCCGGTATCGGTAATGTTCCCAAAATACATTTTTTGAATACTCGTGTAATGACAAGCAGAAAGCTCAAGCGTCCGATTTCCATTTAACCACATTCAATCATCATTTCGCGTTACGTACTAAAAACATCAAAAAATATTCGGAAATGCGATCCAACTATGTGCCAACATCGTTTTAATGCCGAAAAGCTGTGATCTCGTGCCATAAAATTAATAGTTGTTTAAAATACCTAAGCTTGGGCTCGTGTTGGGAAGTTGGCTTGCTGGTCCAGTGGTATAATTCTCCCTTAGGGTGCGAGAGGTCACGGGTTTGATTCCCGTGCAAACCCCTCCCGGTAATCGTCCGACAAGTATAGTTCGCTAAACTTTACACTTGGTTGAATTACAAAAGGTGCGATTTTTCGTTTGCCATGCCCGACTGTAGCCAACGCAGTGGAGAGGAATCAAAATAGGTCATTTCATACATCAAGATTGTCAGCAACTTTTCCAACTGTGCCGGTTACAGATAGCCACCAAGTGCCACGAAACCGAGATACACGATCAAACAAGTAAGCGAGAACACTTGGTGTAAAGCGGGCCGCCGCCAACAACCTTTCAATTACGTTCCTCTTCATTTAGACACTTCGGGATTTGATTTACTGCAATCTCTTGCAATTCGTTCTCTGCCCTCACTAGACGTCGATTCGGCACGACTATATCAGTAAACGTGATCGGTCTCTGTGGCGCAATGGGTTAGCGCGTTCGGCTGTTAACCGAAAGGTTGGTGGTTCGAATCCACCCACGGACGTTCTCCTAGTTGTCCCAATATTGCTATCCTCTCCCACGACCTTATTTACCCTTTCCAAGTTTAGCAAAATATTTTTAAAACCCTAGTGAGGCGAGCTGACATATTTAAGAAAACGTCACAAAAATATCCAAATTTCACGCCGTTCCATCAACGTTCACTTGGACCTCTGAGAAACGTGAGGTAAAAAAATCAATTGAACATCCTTGAGTTTTTTTCGCTATAAGCACGAATTAAATAGAAAAAAATTCAACTATCCAAATTTTGCAGAATAACGTTTCGCAGCCTGCTGCGTAGAACCCAAATGGAACATTAGTATTCCGATCGAAATTTCGCCAACACGCTTTCATTATTTTCGTTTGAGAAAACGCAAAGGAAAAGTTAATAGAAATGAAAAGGGTGGAAGACTTCACCTCTATCCATTTAACCGTTGAAGTGAGCAGTCGGTAAATTCCATCCGTGCACCTTAGAAGACTCCTATTTCACGCGCCCGATTAACAACATATCGCTAGTTAAATCTATAAAAAACGACAGCGGGGTTTAATTTGAATTCGAGGACCGGACGTCGTAAACGAAAAATCGCACCTTTTATAATTCAAGCAAGTGTAAAGTTCAGGGAACTACGCATGTCGGACGATTACCGGGAAACGGACTAGCACGGGAATCGAAGTTGCTTGTTTGAAAGCTATCTGCCAATATGCGAGATATGAAGGAGAAGTTGATTCATTGGCTTCCTGGTCTAGTGGTACGATTCTCGCTTCGGGTGCAAGAGGTCACGGGTTCGATTCCCGTGCACGCCCGAAAAGCGAGTGGTGAAACATGGTTTATCATTTTGCACCTCTTGCGAAAGCTTCAAATAGTTTCTGGACCGGGCAACCAACTATGTGCCGGGATAATTTTAAAGGCGAAAAGGTGTGATTTCACGTCATAGAATCAACAGTCGTTTAAAATACCTAAGTTTGGGCCCGTCTTGGCAAGATGGGTTGCTGGTCTAGTGGTGTGATTCTCGCTTAGGGTGCGAGAGGTAAGGGGTTCGATTTCCGTGCCGGCCCGTTTCCCGGTAATCGTCCAACAAGCGTAGTTTGCCGAACTTTACATTTGCTTGAATTATAAAAGGTGCGAATTTTTGTTTGCCACTCCCGGTCGTCGAATTCAAATGAGACCCCTTATCGGTTTTTATAGATTGATCCAGCGATGTTGTTAATCGGCGCCGGAAACAACAGTCATCTAAGGTGCACGGATGGAATTTACCGACTACTCACTTAAGCGTTTAAATGGATACAGGTGAAGTCTTCTACCCTTTTCATTTCTATTAACTTTCCTTTGCGTTTTTCCAAACGAAAATAATGACAGCGTGTTGGCGAAATTTCGATCGGAATACTAATGTCCCATTTGGGTTCTACGCCGCAGACGGCGAAACGTTATTCTGGGAATTTTGACATTTGAATTTTTTTCAATTTAATTCGTGCTTATGCCGAAAGAAAAAAAAGAATGTTCAATTGATCTTTTTTACCTCACGTTTCTCAGAGGTCCAAGTGAACGTTGATGGAACGGCGTGAAGTTTTGATATTTTTGTGGCGTTTTCTTAAATATGTCAGCTCGCCTCACTAAGGTTTTAAAAATATTTTGCTAAACTTGGAAAGGGAAAATGAGGTCGAGGGAGACTCTTTATAACTCTTGCTGCTCTATTTTGCTGTCTTTGAACTTTATTCTTCAGTGTTTGATTACAATTCCCCCACACCAAAGAACAATAGTCGAAATACGGCAAAACTAGGCTCTG
>JBAHVQ010177674.1:0-17073 GCA_036872915.1 Nanipora kamurai
ATTGAAACACTGCACATCCATCCGTGGATAGCGTTAAGTTGTCGCGAGAATATCTCGTGCACTTAAGTTGGATAATACCTCGCCTCCAGTCCCTGTAGACTCGATAGCTCAACAGGTAAAGGGGCGGACCGGATTCTCGAAGGTGCGAGTTCAAATCCCGCTCGAGTCAACTTTTTCAGTTGACTTCAGCAGTGTAGGCTAAGTTTTTTGTTTTATATTGTTCTAGTACAGGTGATTTATGCACAAAAATGTGGTGAAAAAAAGTGGTTGACCGAACTTTAAAGGTCACAAGTTACAAATATTACAAGGTTACCATAACAAAGGTTACAAGGTTACAAGAACAAAGGTTACAAGGTTATAAGGTTATAAGGTTACAATAACAAAGGTTACAAGGTTACAAGAACAAAGGTTACAAGGTTATAAGGTTACAAGGTTACAATAACAAAGGTTACAAGGTTATAAGGTTACAAGGTTACAATAACAAAGGTTACAAGGTTACAAGAACAAAGGTTATAAGGTTGCAAGGTTACAATAACAAAGGTTACAAGGTTACAAGGTTACAATAACAAAGGTTACAAGGTTACAAGGTTACAATAACAAAGGTTACAAGTTTACAAGGTTATAATATCAAAGATAAAAAATACGTTCAAGTCCTAAATGTGTAATAGAAAAATACTACATGTGGAAATGTGGTATACATTCTTTGTAAGAAAACTATTTAGTAGGGAAAAAAATATTTGTCCTCAAAAGAATACAAAATAAAATACTGGAGTTATTACGAATATTTTGCCAAACATGGGTGTAATTTTTCCATAAATACATCTCATATCTCACTTTCTATAGTAACTTTTCAATATAAAAAGCTTTCGGAGATAATTGATCGAAAAAAATTAGGGAGTAAGTACAAGTGCCTTGAAAATTTCCTCATTTACACTCTCCTTTGAAACAATCCCAATGAGCTTTTCACTGGAACTGTAACCAACTCATTTTTTTCGAGTCCTAAGCGAGTCTATAAGCCTTTCGAATCGAGTCTCATGTCAAGCCCCGAGTAATTTTTACCAAATCTCAAGTCAAGTCCCGAAGTGTACCCACTAGGTGGTGAGGACCGCGCACGAACATCTGCCTCAAAATCATCTTCCAAGTCATAATAAACCCAATTATGTCACTTATGAGTACAGAAAATAGGGATTGATCTCGGAAGAAGTGTTTGAAACTTGTATTGGCTAAAAAAATGTTCCCATATGGTTTTGAAACCTTTTACAATTACTCACTAGCACAATTCCTTTCTTTGGTTTTGTAAGTTTCTAAATGATTTTTGCCAAAAGTCTCTAACTTACACCTATTACAGATCTACTACTTTATTCATGTCGTCGAAAAAGTAATTAAATTAACTAAATTGTTATACGTTTTAGTTCAATATTGCACATCATTTAGTATGTGTTTTCAATACAACTCCAAAACAATAATAATGGTTTTTGTGGCAAACGATTTTCCGGGCGGAAAACGTAATCGAAGAATAAAGATTAAAGCCCAGCTTAAAACTTTAAAGTGTAGCGCCATAATAAATATATAATAAAAAACACAACTTCAAAGCATTTAAGATAACTTTAACATTTAAGATAACTTTAAACATTTAAGATAACTTTACTACCTTTTTACTATGACTGAATGTTTGTATCATTATTTCTTCAGCAGATCTAGTAAATACAATACAATGGAAACTCCGTAAGTAGAAATCATTTTTAATTCTCAACAATACAATGGAAACTCTGTTAATAGAAGTCATTATTAATTCTGAGAATTAAAAATGATTTCTATTCACGGAGTTTCCATTGTATAGTATTAATCAAAATACTCAGTGGTTACCGAAACTTTTGGCCAAGGTCAAGTAAAATTCGCAGCCTCTTCGTCCTTTGAATTTAATTCATTGAACAAAGTATCGTATGTGCTTTCTAATTGACATTTTGGCCCGCTACTGAATCTGTGTAATTGGTTTACCTTTACTAATTATTTTACATAAAATTTTCAAGCAAATAAATTCGTTGACCACATCATTTCTTATTCAGCAAAGTATAGATTTAGTATCAAATGATAGCCGAAACTGTTCACAAATGTAGAGACGGAAACATTTGCAATTGAATATCAGAAATTCTATTTACCTCAAAACGACAAATTCACATTTAACCGGTTAAATGTGAATTTATCGTTGAATATCACAAATCTGATCTCAAAATGCAATATGGGGACGAACCATATTTCTATAAATATACATTTTTATATACTAAACTGGTATTCAATAGAGTTGACACTCAAATGTGTAAGCCGTATAGAAATGTATAAGATAATTTTTGGTCATTATGATACTGTAAGCTCCAAGTCTTTTGAAATAATTTGTTCACCAAAAAGTCGCTATAACCACTACTTCAAGATAAGACCTAAAGCAGACGACAAGGGAACGTTCGTCAAGCTCGTTATCTCAGAAAAACGACTTCTGATCCCTAGACGGGAATTCAACCGCATCCTTCTGATGACCGGTGGGACGCTCTGACCGTAACTGAGCTACCAAGACTCGGATGGTGAGCTAAGGTGCAGGTTCGTCACAGATGTGTACTGCCTAAGCGCAAGTCAGGATATGATAATAATAGTTAAACTACTAAATGCTGAACACAAATTTGGTTCATGTAGAAGCTCCCACATGAACTGAATTTATGTTCAGCATTTAGTATAAGGCCTAAAGCAGTCCGCAATAACTATTTTAAAGTACTCGTTTTTTATTCGTTATATCAATGACTGGAACTCTCTTCCATCGGCGGTCATGCATTTAAATAGCATTAACTCTTTTAAAGCAACTCCTTCAAAGTGTATATGAAGTGAAAATTAAGTTTTTCTTATATGAAAGGAACTCCCGGAATCATAACGCGACATCTTTTCCACTTTTTCTATATCTGACTTCGCTGTTGAGATATTAAGAATTGTCTGTCTATGCAAATTACACCTTACATACGTCGCAGTGTATAATGAGTTATAAAAAATCACTAATATCTTTGAAATTATTCTACTAAATCACTAGAAACTTTGTCTGTTTCGTGTTATGAGGCAAGTAGATCCACATTCAAAGTTTCGTGTGACATTGTTCAATAACTTCAACAATATGTAAAAAGTGTAAAAAATGTTGCGTTATAATTTCAAGAGTTCTCCCATATAAGAAAAACTTAAATTTCACTTCATATACACTTTAATGATTTGCACTCTACGGTTTTAATACTATTGTCGACCTGATATTCTTTTTATGTGTGTTGTAATATATCTGCGAGTATAAAAGTAGGGCGCAGCATTGAACGACTTGTAGAAAACCAAAAGGATTGAGAAACTACCGGAACTTAGGTCTGGAAAAACTGAGGTTTCGAGAGCAGGTACGTCGTTGGAGTGAAACGTCAATTTCAGCGAAGGGCCTTCGCACGAAACGTCAGTTTTTCTAGGTCGAAGTTCTGGCAGTTTCCCAACCGTTTTGGCTTTCTATATGTACATGTACGTGGGTATGTATGTAGACATATACTTTCATATTCATTACATTTATTTATTCATATTTATAGGCTTAAATTCATTTACTTTCGTTTATTCACATCTATTTATGTACATATATTTATATTTATATATAGTAATGTATGTTTATATAGTTATTCAAAGGAGAATAGCCAGTGAACGGGAATTGAGTTTCCCCTTGTTACTATACACCATTACCTTTTTGTATGTACCGTGTTGTTGTTTCATTTACGATTGGCAAAGCATTATTAATTCGTAATTCTATACATCTGTCTCTTCAAAAGCATTTCTTATGACTGCCCTTATTGACCGTCTTATTGACCTGTTTTTCCATCCGTAGAGGAAAGGGTTGATGGCGCTACTTGCAAACACCAAAAGATACGCCCACGGCACAAAATAATTCATATATAGCCAGTCTCGACCAACCACCACAGCGTATATAACACAGCCGCCGACCGGAGCGTAGAGAATCGTCATGGCGCCAATAATAAAGATCATGTTGATCAGAGTCGCTTTTTCGCGCGTAAGATGGTGTCCAAGATGATGACGCTCGTCTGGGATGCTTTCAGTGGAGATTTGATGATGTTGACATCGTCGCGACATTTCTAGGAATATTCTTGCATATGCAACAGACGTCCCCAACAGACACAAGATCACCACAGTGAGAGCTACAATGAAGTACACGTGATGAAAGTTTCCGAAGAATGTCCCGACGAGGAACGCCAGCCAAACGAACACGACGATGAACACGGTGACTTTAAAAAAGCCTTTGTTCGCGTTATTTCGGTGAACAAAAGGATAAAACACGGAGTAATAGCGCTCAAGAGATATCAAAAGACACGTGATTAAGAACGAGACTGCGCCGAATAAGTTGATGGAGAGGACTGTGGTGAGGTAGACGGCACAAGAAAAACGGTTCGCTTGTTCCAAGATTTTCCAAGTGAGAAACAATGGTTGGGCGGTCAAGGCGAGAAGGATATCGGCATAGGACAACGTCACCAAAAGATAGTTGGAAGGGGTTTGCAAAAACGCAGTTCGTTTGTAAGCTACTATGGCTAGGAAGTTGGCCACAATGGCGACTAGCATTAGAATGACGTCAAAGATACATACCACCACATCGGAGACCACGTGGCCAAAGCTTCTATCAGACACATCGACTTCAATGTTATAACACATGTAGAAAGGGTTGGATTCTTCAGGATTTGCGTCGACTTCCATCGGAACTCCAATGATACTACATTTTCATCACTATTTCAGACTTAAAGTTCGCTCTTCCTTATGTCGATACCACATAAAGTTCAACTGTCAATTATTACTGTTCGATGAGAGATAACCCTGCGAACGCCCACCAGTGTGGACGACACAAACGAGCTTGTAAAGAGATGCTTGATTTCCAATACCTTATCTTCTGTATTCTAATCTAACTGTATAAAAAGTCGCTGCTTGGAAAGCGACTAAGTTTGCGACAGCTTAATAGGTCAGCAGGATTTATTAATGATGATAAAACAGCAAAAATTTGAATACAATTCCTTAAGCCTGCTCCACACAGTCTGTCAAATTATTCTAATCATCCAGTTTAATGAGTTCCCAGTCCTCCCAGTCTGTCGGGAAATATTTTTTTCTTTGTTTGGTCTTTACACTGGAGAGAAAAAGGGACTATAATGGTCTCAAAGTTTTAGCCAAGTTACTGTTTAAGGTATAACAACTAATTTTCCACAATTGTTTCTTATCTAGCGCGACGCCTTCACTCTTTTTCCAGAAACACTTTTTGGGAACAACTTCGACGTTTTAAGCCATCGTAAAACAAGTGTTTTATTCGCTCGTCAAGTCCATACATAAATCTGCAGGTCGAAGTTTCAGTTGATCTCCTTTACTTAACGTTCCAATTAGCAGCTAAAAGCACTTGAAAATTGTTTGGAAAAAGATGGTCTTTAATCTGGATACAAGAGGCAATTAACTACAGTGAAATGATATTCTTCTAAAATGTCGTGAACAGTCTACCGACAGTCACGATTCCATCTCTGAAGTAAAGATCTCCATTTAAAGTGTGCCGGTAAATACTATTGATCAACTTTCACACTAGCACAAGAACTTCCTTTCTTAATAACCCCAATCACCGAGATTGATTGACAAAGTGATGGCTAGCAGTTGACCGTAAACTTCCTTTTGTTCATGTTTACCTATATTCTGGTAGACATTTAATTTCCTGACATTTATCTGACTGGTTTAACGACTTGTGGTAGACCTGTTTACTTTCGCAAAGTACAACGATAAAAGGAATTCGATGAACAGAGCATTCATTATTAAAAGCGTCCCAATTAAAATTCGGAAAAACTTAAAGGTCATAGGAAAAACTTTAAATCTTTAATTATTTACAAATGATATTCGGTAATGATGAAAAGGATCCAACTAAAATGGTTTTAATGGGACATGTGGCTTGAACATGTTTTGTCTACTGAAAGACGAGAAAACAAATCTTTAGTATCGACAATTTTTCCTTGCGCAAAAATATTTTGACCAAAGCTCCATCTGTAAGCAAATAACTCTTCTTTTTCCAAACAATTTTGGGTCAAAATTTGCTTTTTTAAAAATTCTTACGTGTTAAAGACGAAGGCTTCTATGCACGGGCGGGACCTTTGTTACACGTAACCACAATTTCATTGGCAACATCAAATTACGTGCCTAAAAATCGGATGCTTTCTTGTTCACATCAAAGAAGCTGTCATCTTATCTTCATTTACAAGGCAGCTAATTTTTAATACTCAATGACTGAATCTGTTGGAATCAACGTGGTATTTGACGATAAGAGAAAACTAAAAATTGCCCAAATTTGCCAGTCTTAATGAAGCAAGATATTAGTAAATATAATTTTTGCTTCGCACTAATTGATCTCAGCGAAGACAAAACGTATTGAAAAATGGATTACAATTCAGAAATCTAGTCGGAACTATCAAGGGTTAGATGAAGCCACTAATTCCTAATACAGCAACTCGTTAAGGGCGATACAATCTAGCAGATAATAGGTTTATTGTAAACACAACATCACCTCAAATCGTCTCATCAGCATAGCCCACGCGGTCTCATTAAATTCGATTATTCTTCTGTCCGTCCACAGACGCCAGTTATCCTGTTCACACGAAACCAAATAAGCTCGAAAGACAAGACAGTATCAAATTTCTTAAAATTGCCTTCAAAAATGAGTTAGGTCAACTGGTGGTTGGTGTAACGTGACCTAGTGGTTGATTGATGTGGGTTCTAATTTGGCGTTGAAATTCAATCATTGTGATAAAATCGAGCAGCTGCAAAAAATATCGATCCTTTGCACTGTGTAACACACTTTGCTAACTTTCTGAACCGCAATGCAATATCAGGTTTAACAAAGAGTTTGGAAGCTTAAGATAATGAAACAAGTCATTTCAATTTTTATTGTCGTTTCACTCTGACGAGGAGCCTTTCCTCGAAACGCTCGTTTTTTCCTCGTAATTTCTAAAGTTATCAACCATTTATAGGTTTTCATACTTCATGTTACGCTGTCTACGATTATTTCTACGTCTTGACGGTTTTTATAAGGAGGCAAAGCAGCCCTTTTGATTGGGCTGGACCTCACTTCACAATTGGCATCTTCATAAATTAATCTAACATTTAACGCTTCGACTTCATTCGTTTGAATTTCTATTTAGTTTAGCTCGTTCTGATCTCTCGTCTTTTTTCAATAGAATACAAAATAGTTAAGGTCGAGACGTTGGATGTTAGTTTTATTTATGAAAAGGTCTATGAAATTTTCTAGCTCTCCTAAGAAGGCTGGCCCTGCCGCGCGATTTTGGCGCCAAAATTCAACGTAGTTATCAATGCCGTCTTCTCTCGCAACCACATATTTTGAACTACTTTGTCGCCATGATAATCCTGGTTTTCGAATCTCAACCCAAAATTTTCACTTGGACTTGTACCTTCAAATTATCATTTCATTTTATTCAAGGACCTTTACTCGAATATCAGATTTCTTGCACATAAATTTGGCAGTTTACCAACCTATTAACTTTCAACAAAATTTTCATTGAATACTAGGGAAATGTTTTGTCCATTTTGTTCCATTTACTCCCAAACTCAGGTATTTTATGGTCCGTCAAAGTCATGAAAAAACATCGCCATTTTGGTGCGTAACCGAGCTTGCGAGGGGAATGAGTTTGTGCCACAAACTACTTAACATGGCTATTTTCAAAGAATGGCTGCCATGTAAACTATCTTGTGGCGTCTAAGTAGGCATAGACCCATTCTCCTCACAAGCGCGGTTGTGTATCAAAATGGTGGTGTTTTTTCACGACTCTGACCGGCCAGAAAATGTCTGGGTTTGAAGAGAATAGAAAAAAAAAAATTCTCAGGGAATATTTGTTTGTAATAACATTTCAGAGTAAACAGAAATTTTGGGGTGATATACACTTTAAAGAATAATCAAACTTTTCAACCAGCTCAGAACTTGTTCATTAAACTAATTTTTACAAATATGATGGCCCAGACAATATATTTAAATAGAGGCATAACAAAGACATATATTATGAAAGATTCAATGAACTGACGTTTCGTCGCTAAACCCGCAACATTTTCAGAGTGAGATAAAATTTCAAAGTCTCGGCTTAAATATAGCAGGCTATTTGCAAAAATAGAAATGATTAAATATTTCATCATATATGTTATTGTTATGCCTCTATTTAAATATATTGTCCGGGCCATCATATTTTTAACTCGAGTTCGATTTCCGCCTGGATCATCAATTGCTAATTCTTACAAGTCGTAATCATACTTTTAAAACTACTGTGACCAGGGTGATACAGAGTGACAAATTACTCATAGAAGTAATTACAAATTTTATAGACGATTCTACGTCATACACAAATTCCATGTCAAATATGTTACGTCACACTTTCCTCACCCGTCATGCATTTGGTAAACCTTTCAGTCTTGCAATCTATCATCAACTATTAAATCAACAGCCACAAGAGCACACACTGTCACACCGAAATTTATCCATTGTGCCATCAAAACTTCTGAAGACTTTAGAAAATGTAATTTTTTCCCGTTTTGGATTTTTTTTTTATAATTAGTTTAGTTTTTTTGTTGCTTCTTTCTCTAGTCTGATATAGATTTTTTTGTCTTTTTTCGTTGCTTTTTCAGCGTTTTTGTTTTTTCATTCTTTATATTTCTCTGCCTGTATATTTCCCCTTTTATATTTTTGTCATCATCTAGCGTATATCATTCTTCATCAAAGTTGCTTTTACCACTTCTTTCGACTTTACTTTTTCAGTTTACCGTATTCTTTTTCCCAGTTTGTTTTGAAACTGGTAGATACACTGCCACATCTCTCCCTTTGACTAGTAAAATCGTCTGGTGTTAGCCAGAGTAAAATACCCATAGTCCCCCGTGGTAGTGATGAAGTTAATCTTTCAAGTTTATCCTTTGTTATTTCCCTCAATCTATTTTCTGGAAATTGTAATTTCTTTTATTTTACTATTTCTTGTTTGTATTTTTTAAATTTCGTCCTCCCAGTCTTGGCTCTGTTCTTACCCCAACGTTTTAATATCATTCTTAAAACGTTTTGAACCGCTAGCACTGAACAGACAGACGATTACGTTTCGCCTTTTCTACTCATTTTTTGTCTAGTACTAATGAGTCCTGGCCTCTTTTCCCGTCGTTTTCCTCCTCTTGACTGTATCTCCTTTTCATTTTCTGTTTCTCGTTCGGATGTAAAACAAGATACATCCCGTACGGCCAACGTTTCCTTTCATTCTTCACACACGTTGAAGCCGGTGGGCGAAGGACTGACGGCATATTGGGCAACACCGTCTACACCATAACATCAAATAAAGACATAAACCAAACGAAAGCACAAGTGCAGTGGTACAAAGAGGTATAAGGCGATAATACCAAAAGACTCGTCGCATAGATACTAAAATGTATCTTTACTATTCGCATAACTGAAAATTCATTATTTTGTTTAGCTTATTTTGGGTTTTTTTCAACAGAATTCAAAAGTATGTCGTCGTTGACGTTTGTGTACGATGATGCACTATACTGTTTATGTAATCGGTCTTTAAGTACTAGCAGGTTGCAAAAACAGAAAACAGCTTTAGTAAGGAAAGCTTTCCAATGTATGGAACTAATCAGGTTCTACTCAGACACTAAAGTGAAGTAAAGAGTAAATAAAGAATTCAGAAGGCAATACCTATACAACAAAACCCTGAAATCGACTCTGACCCTAATCCTGACTCGGTCAAAATCATATAATAAATGAAATTCTGCACGGAGTACAGCAACCAAGGTACTAACGAGTGAGTTTAGGTACGCTACAGACGAGTGTATGATTAAAATCAGGCAAAGCACCATCCATATTGTTTTCTATTAATTTCATGCAACACAAGAATGTTTTAACTATTTACGAATTCTAAGCGACGAACACTTAAAATTCATTATTCGCGCGTTTTTTTGGCACCGTTTCCTTATTTGCTTTTCCATTGGCTTTTTATTGGACTTATTTTTGCATATGAAAAGCGTCTTCGGGGGGTTGACTGCACGTATCAAATATCAGGGCAGATATTTTGACGACCCTGGGCCAGGTTGCTCAAATGACGACTACCGTTAATCCTAGGTTAAAATTTAATCGGCTCCGTTATTAGACATGTTCTGTTTGCTAACTTTAATTAAAACTTTCGAGGATAAAACCTTTCTATACATATATGATGTATGAACACAAAACTATAAACATTCTTTCCCACATTAGCAGTATTTCATGCACAAAGTTTTCAGTAATCCCGGATTAAGCTAAATGCCCTTTGAACAACACGGCCCAGACTCCACGTAACACGATTCTTGTGATAGACATAATAAATAATACTACGAGCTGCTTCATCTGTATAAACAGGCAAGTCCGTTTACTTACACTCCATTTTCTATCATGAGTTTTGCGCATTCTTTGTGAACCTTGTGACTGCATGGCAAGAGGTGGCAACCATAGAATGCATCCTAAAAGAATATACATATATATATTTATATATATTGAGTCATTTTACTTGCCAGACTAAATCTAAAGCAAAAATATTTCAGCGACACCGTGGTTGAGGGCACACCACTTCTGGCCGTTGATTTCTTGATTTACGGCTAATGGTTAGGGCATTAACGGCAAAAACGATCGTCGATGCCCACAGCTATTTCGGTCACTGTGAGAAGGTAGACAATTTTGGAAGAAGTCCTTGTGCATTGTGATGTCAGAGTTTGTCATTAACATATCGACCAATTAAACCTTAAAATGTTTCGAAGAAAGTAAGATTGGAATATTCGTATGAATGGCAATATTTATAACATAAAGAGTTATTTTATTTCACTTCACATATCGTTTCGCATCTGATCAACAACAAAGGCAGCCAGCCCTTAGAAAAAACGATTTCTGGGCTCAGAAATCGTTTTTCTGAGATAACGAGCTTGACGAACGTCCACTAGTCGTCTGATATTTACCAAGCTCCAACATGAACCAAGTTTGTGTTCAACATTAAGTAAAAGTTACTATCAAAACAAAGACAACAACAACAACTGCAAACGGTAACAAAAACCAACAACTTAGTCTAAAACCACAACAACAACAACGGAACGACAGAAAAGAACACGAAGGTGTACCTTAAAACAAATCCCACATGGATCGTGGGCGGAGCCTTCCCGGCACACGTGATTATCACGAAGTTGAATGTCCAAGCAAACATTACATACGTCGCAATGGAATGATCTATTGCCATGGACACTAAAAACAGTTAATATTAAACGCGACTAAGCAATTGTTTGGTTTGATGTGTTTGGTAAGGAAAACCTCGATATTCAACTTAAAAGAAGCTAGCTTACCGGCATATACCACATTTGTCACAGTGATATGGATGGTCGTCTGTCCCAGTCAAATGTTGACAGGGGTGGCAGAAGTAATCACCAAATTTAATTCCACACTTGCGACACGTCTGAGACGATTCGGTGAACTACGAACGAAATTTATATCACAATGAAAAGGTTATAACACAACGTGATGCAATGCAACACAGTACAATGCAGTGGAACGCAACGCAACGCAAAATGCAATGCAACCCAACAAAGGAACAAAACGCAATGCAACCCAACGAATCGTAGCAACAACACAAAATGCAATACGATGTATTGTGCTCCGAAACGACGCGACGCAAGGTAACAAACGCAATAAAACATTGCAAAACAACACGGCGAAGTGCAGTACAATACTCTGCTTTGACTTAGAACAAGTAAGACGGACACTCAGGTCAATCTTTCTGTTAGTGATATGTCAAACAAATTTTCAGGCGAACCGTCATCTTCATTGAAGAAAGCGTCGGTTTTTCACGAACCATACGGACTGAGTAAAACAAGCCAATCAACACGCTAAACACAACAACAAAACACAAACCGACTCACCCTTTGTGACTCATTACAAGCTAAGCATTTCAACAGTATTGCGTCTTTAGATTTTAACTCTTCCTTGGAACATTTTTTTTCCTTGTTATGGCAGCGATGACAGGGATAATACTCCTCACAACATGCAAACTTCACCATGCAACGTCTCTTGTAATGACTACACGGCCAAGGAATCGACGGTACCGTGGCACGGTTGGCATCTGTGGACCCTTGTGGATCAGATGACGAACGAGAGATTCCAGGAGAGTCACTAACTCCCTGATGATCAGTAGTTTGGCCTCTGGCAGAAGAGGCTGTTTGATTCACATTGTTTCCACTTTTTGCTGCACTTTCTGATCTTCCAAGTGATACGTTTGCGGCAGGTTCATGGTGAACTTCAGTACAATTCCGAGTGACAGGCTTTGTATCTCTCTCTATAAGATTAGTGGTGTTGGATTCCGGCGAATTTTCAACACCTTGAGCTGAGGAAATAAAAAGATTAAAAGATTAAGTCATAAGCCATAAGTCGAATGAGCGAAGAAACTAAACAATGCAAGTTCGGGACCAACGAACGCGCGGAGACAGGCGGTTTTACAGCCAAGTGGATGGGAATTGAAGACGTGCCAGCTCACCAAGGAACGGAAAGACCAACGAGTTGTCAGAAGTTGGGACCGGGAACACTTGGGATCGCACGAAAAACGTCAAATCATCCCATGTGGCAGAACTAATCAGGGCAGAGTAAATTTTATAATTAACCTATACTGCGAAAGCCAAAGCGAGAAACTGAGTTAACCTGAGCAAGATTCAAACTCGCTCCTTTCGGTATCTAGACAGCTGCTCTACGAGTTGAGCTACATATATCAAGTTAACCGGGAACAGTACACGCTTGTAGAATCCAGTTTAAGTGCACGCTAGATTCTCACGACAAGTAACACTTACTTGTTAATTATGAAATTTTATCCGGCCTAATTATATCCCACGGACGATTCTGAAGTAGAATCGAAACACTGGATGTCCTTACGGGTGTAAGCGTAACGGGGTCATGAGAATCTTTCATGCATTTATGTTGGATTAAACTCACATACTGTTCGATAGCTTAGCTGGTAGAGTGGAGGTCAGGAAACGCGATGGTGCGAGTTCGAATCCCGCTCTAGTTAAATCAGTTTGTCGAGTTGACTTTCGCAGCGTAGGTTCATCGTGAATTTTTCTGATCATGTTACCCTGAGGATGATTTTGGAAAGCCACTGATGTGATAAATGGAGCCCGATCATTATCATCATTCACTTACGGATAAACGTACGAAGAAGCAACGTGCAACGAAAAATCCAAGTTTGAGGCGGACGAATGAGGAGGCTACGAACGATGGGAACCAAAGGCAGCTGTGAGCCACCTCATGGATGAATATGCACTAGAGAAGGGGAAACTATGAAGTTGTAAGACCAAGTATTGTTATTGAGATCAGAAAAATTTGTACGATTTGTACCGCAATTCCTCGAAATTGGAGACTTCTATGTTATCCAAACTATTCCTCTACCATTTGGTGTTGCTCGTGAATAAAATACAGGAAATAATCTGGCAGTATATAAAACAAGAACGAGGCGCGATGTCGGCTCGATTGCGAGTCGGTGTAACCAGCAATGCTATGTCCAGCAGAAAAAAGTATAGAGTGGCAGCACGGAGAAATAGACATGTGGAATAAATGGTATAAAAGTAGAGTGCTGCGTAGGCAGCATTGAACGACTTGTAGAAAACCAAAAGGGTTTGGAAACTGCCGAAACTTAGTGTCTAAGGTGTAGAAAAACGAAGGGCCTTCGCTGAAAACGTCAGGTTCTCTACACCTAAGTTCCCAACCCTTTTGGTTTGGTGGGAAGGCCCTTCGTCGGAGTGAAACGTGCGGTCCTTCGCTTGAAGAGAAAGTTTTACGAACTTTAATTTTCGGCTGTTTCCCTACCCTTTCGTCGTATATAGTTTTAGGAATGACGACCATTCAAATGGCGTAGAGCTCTGTAGCATTTATAAGGAAACTTTCTTGTTTAACTTTAACGAGTGGTTTGAAGAAAATAGTATCTTGAAATTCGACCATCCACTTCATCTAGATTCTGAAGCGTGATATGGTAGTTGGGATGACTTCGAAAAAACTAATGGTTTTTCGTGTTTGAGCACTGCGATCCAGGCACGAGGGGTGTTGGGAGACTAAAGGTGAGCGTAAAACGAAACAAGCCGTTAGGCGATTGGTTTTTTTAGCTTTTGGGACATCTAGCAACATTCCAAGTAAAGAGTTTGGATCACTGTAAGATACAGAAAAAACATTTTTGGTATTTCTTTGATAAACTAATAGTGATAGCAAACGAACGAGCAACACAAACTTCGGTGGACTTTTGGCGGGAAATTTTCGGTATTTGGATAATTTGATCCAAACAATGGGATTAACTAATTAGAGCTCTCGTACGATTCAAGTTTTTTCATAAAAAGGTACAGTAGCTTAGTTCATGGTTGCCATCAACATCCCAACGTAAGCTAAAATTACCGAATCTCTACTGAGCGATGGGCTGATAATCGCTGCTGGTGGAGAAACCAAAAAATAACGAAAGACGGATTACGCACAAATGAAACAAAGTGCGCCATTCGTTTTCATAATACCTACCACTAGGAACTACATTTCGGCTCTCGATTTGGCTACGGCAGTTTCCCGTTTGGCGAACTTCGCCCACACTAGAACCTGCAACTTGGCTTGCCTGCCCGCCTTCCTGTGAATCTTGCAATTCAGTTTGTGCAGCCAAACTTTTATGTGACAAGAGAATATCTGTACCGACGTCAACTTTAATCAGTGAAGGAGTTTGAGTAAATTTATCAAGTTTTCGTTCTAAAGCAATTGAGCTTCGAGATGAAGATTGTTTAGTTTCAAAAATTCTTTCTCGACTTTCACACTCAACAAGAAGTCGGCCATAATCCTCATTCACTTCCTGCAACGATATGTTAAGTCGTATAATATCTTCCTGTAGTTTTTTGTTTCTTGTTTTTTGCAATCTTAACAGATGTCTTACGCAATAAAGTTCATCCCAGCTGTCTCCAAGCTGTTCAATCCTATCTGCAGCTTTTTTTAAAAGCGGAGCCAACGAAAGAACGGTATCATGGTATTTTAAAATAGTGGAGTTTTGCGTGGTATGATATCCACTACTAACCAATTCCTTCAATTCCGAAGACGCAATCCTAAGTTTAGACACAAGGCGCGATGTTTCATAATTCGGGTCACGGTCATGTTCAGACAAGCCACTCCCATGATACATCTGAGGTACAGATGTTTCATTTCTGCCAAACAGTAACCCCCTGTTACCATGACGACCTTGTTCGCAAAGAGAGTTGAAACAACCACAACCTCCGTCGAAATCACTATGACAACCACAATTATCCCCAAGGCACAAATAAGATAGTTTACCTTTCGCTGTATTGTCGGTCCCAAAATTAGCATAAGCTGCAGAACTAATTTCGCCGTCACGCATGCAAGGACAGCCAGAATTACAACAGTCAGGGACACAGGTACAGTTAGAGTGAATCGAGGCAGGATATTCAGGTGGATCAAGACAAAAATCACCAACCAAATCTTTGTGTTTGCACTTAAGAATTTCCGCTTTCGGTTGAGTCTTTTTAACATTGTTCCTATCTGATATCTCAGCAGAAGGTTGAACTATCTCCCAGTCATCCATCATTTCTTCAGAGACGTTTCAGAATTTGTTCACTTCATGTACTGTAGACACTTGAAGAAGACCTGAACAGCTGATAATATTACTTGCCTTGAAAAATGAAACTAGCGTTAGTAAGAGGAAGCAAGAGAACAACAAAAACAAGGAGAAAATAAAATTTGATAACTGATTTAAAACGAACAAAAGGGAGTAGGTAAAGCTGGGGCAGATCCAGGCATTTCTAAAGGTGGGGACACCAATAAAATTTCTGACTTTGTCCAGGTACCCAGCTGATAGTATCAAACGCCACGTTATTCGAGGGAGGCTGGGGATATGTAATTTTATGGTTAGTCTTTGTGTGGTTATACATTTTGATTGTTTTGGATGAAAATGAATGTGCTATTCTGTCTCCAATGTTAGAAATTATTTAATTTATTTATATGAGTAATAATGAAAGCAAAAAGGTGAAAGGACCACAGTTGTTACTCAATATAACAGAAAAAAAAGATAACCCAATGAATATACCACAGTGTCTTAAAAACATGTTTCTGTTTCATGGTTTTTACTCAAGGTGATGGACTCGATTCCAGGGACTCCATTTGAGTGACTGGTTGCACAAAGTCAAATGTGATGAATAATAAAATAGAAGATTTGGATATGTCTATATACTGTTTAATTTAATTATAAAAACCATACAATAGCGACTAAAGAATAATTAGGTTTAAAAAGGGATGCCAAGTCAAAGGCACCTATATGCAGATTTGCTTCTGGGTAAAGTATTCCTCAGGTGAACAGTTATAGCATTACTCAACAAAAGGGAGAGTATTATTGTGCATATAAACATATATATATATACATAGATAGATAGAAAGATAGATAGATAGATAGATAGATAGATAGATAGATAGATAGATAGATAGATAGATAGATACACATCGATCTAAATTGGTGCTTATGAAAAACCAATAGAGTGCTCAATACCATGTGGCAGAGCTAAATTACAGTCAGATATTAAAGAGTCTTCTCGTTGCTACCCTGAGTTTCATGTTGTTCATGATCTTTGGGCAACTGAGTTGCTGAGAAGACTCTTGTATATACATATATACATGAGCAAGTTTTGGTTTACGAAATGCAAAAGAGTGCTCGATACTGCATAAGCAGAGCAAGTAATAGTATTTTGCTTACCTTTAAAATCCACTACAGCCTGTTTCATCTGCTTAGGAACCATCAGGTGGAAGGCTCATCCAGGCTGTAGTGGATTTTTAAGGTAAGCGAAATATGAGTCCCCCCAGTTTTCCAGTTTATATATATATATATATATATATATATAACTATAGACAGAACCGTTTTGGCCTTTTGGGCCTCATCAGTGTAGTGCTGATGAGCAGGATGAAAGTAACTGTTATTTACAGTCACC
>JBAHVQ010177685.1:0-17073 GCA_036872915.1 Nanipora kamurai
AACTTACCTCAAAAAATCACTACAGTCTGTTTTGTAAACCAAAACGTTCACATATATATACATATATATATATATATATATATATATATATATATATCTTCATCCTGCTCATCAGCACTACACTGATGAGGCCCAAAAGGTCGAAACGGTTCCGTATGTAGTTATACATATATAAACGTGTATATTTTGTACGGATTTTGTATATTTTCTCTTGAGCTTTCAACTTGGCACTTCGGGTCTTCGTCAGAAGTGAGAGTTAACTAGTCCACGTGTTTCGATTCTATTACCATTACCCATGAGTTCTAGCGCACGTAGTCGGCAAGAGCGTCTGATTGGTCCGTTCGCCGATACTCTGTTCTGATCGGCTGGCTCGTGTGGTAGGTTGTGAGCTGGCTCCTCAGTGGACACCCCAGGAGTAGGTTTTCTTAGTTTTACGGCTTGTCGTGAGTTGGTTTCGTCGCTGAAGTTGGATTGGCCGTTGAGATGACCTTGTTTTGGGCGTTTCAGTTTATGGTATAATGTAGGAATGTCTATATGTTACATAATTGTGTTCCAGCTCTAACAAAACAGTCGAATACCAGCTCTCTACAGTGAATAAAGAAATAAGCGTCTGATTGAAATCTCGCTTCGGACTCGCAATGTTGATCTCTCCCCTCCTATTTTTTTGAAGTGAAACTATGGAAGTTGGCTTCTTGCTCTCTCACATATCACAAAAATTCTTTAGAATGAGCGTAAGAATATTTGTCGATTTTCCTACTTTCTTCAACTACAACAGCTTGCTAGATCACTAAAAACGTTTATATTTGCAGTTATCTACTTACAAGAAAAGGACCTTTAGCGTATTTATGGCCAAAATATTTTCGAGAATATCGATTTCTGCTGTGTTACTGTAACACGCCTAGATGGAATACTTACGATACAACCAAGTCATCTTTAGTAAGAAAGTGTAATATATGCATTTTAAATTATAAAAAAAAAATTAATCATATCTTTGTACTGATCACCATTAGCATTGTCAATGTCTTGTCGTTGTCATTATTGTTATAGTTATTATTCCAAGTCTACGATGCTGAATTAAATATAGAAACCAATAATGATATGAAACTGTCGGAACCTAGGTCTAGAAAAGCTGATGTTTCGAACGAAGCCCTTTCAGTTTTTCTCGACCTAAGTTCAGGCAGTCTCCAAACTCTTTTTGCTTTCTACAAGTCGTTCAATACTGCCGACGCAGCACTCTACTTTTATATCATCATTTGTATGCTGAATTGATACTTGCTTAGAAGCAAATGTGAAGTTAGATGTAAACATCTAGGACAAAGTTAGTGAAACATAAAGGAACAAAAAAATTGCTGAAACTAATGTTATCTACCTTTCATACACTTACAGCGCGGGGATTCTGTTACCCACCAGTAACCAGAAAAACGCTATTATGGCCAAGAGACAATTTTCAATAAGATAGTTGTCACCAAGAATCTTAAACTTATTCTTAAATTTGATCGATGACAGACCTTGTGTTTTTGCCATGTCTAAAATATGACACACTTTAAGGTGTGTTTTGTGAAAAAGTGTGTTATCAAACCCACCTTGGTGTGTTTCTCTACACACCTTGATGTGTTTCCCTACACACTTGGGTGTGTTTTTCTACATATCTTAGCTGCTCTATTCAGACAATGATAGTGTGTAATTTAACATACCTTAACCCATTCCTGTCCAAGGACTTTCCCCTTGACGAGTAAAATTATCTGGCGTTAGCCAGAGTAAAATACTAAGGTCTCCACAGGTCAGTGAAGTCCTAAACGGACAGGAAGGAGTTCAGGTGTGTTGTTTAACACACCTTAAAATGAATCACTTAATAAAATTTCAGTATTGTCATACTACACAGTGAAAACAATTCCTTAACCAAAAAAATAAAAATAATCTTCATTAACTGCTTTGCATTAAACTGGAATCCCACTGAAGCTCAATGTATGCAAATTGAGGGTAAGTCTTCTACAATGGGCAAATTTGGCATCAAGACCTTTGTTCCCCTCGGGCATGAATAATAGTTATCTGAGGGCTTTACGAAACGTCGTTTCACCTTCGATTCTACGTTGAAACTAATCGGAAAACGCACACTATTTATATTATGAGAACATTACAGTTTAAATAATGAATTTTATTTATTAATAGAATTCCGAACTTTATTCTATAGTCATTTCCTATAAAATAATCTTCAGAAATGTAGGTTTACAAAAGCGATGATTTAATTAAGAACTAACTTTTCAACAGTCGTCTATACAAGTATTAAAATACTTATGGAGATGTGAAGTCTTCCCTACGACACGATCACGGTCTTCAGCAAATACACACACAGTGTTTCCTATAGGAAAGCATCATGGGCAAAACCAAGCTGAAGTTCCGGCAAATTGCTTGTCAAGAAGAATGGACTATAATATAATTATCAAACTAACCAAACGGCAAAGAAATGAAGTTTCGCTTTGTATAATCCGTAATTGAACTTCATTAGCGATAACATACGCACCCGCGGCAATCGTGCATGCTAATGCATATTCGAGTTCGATTGATGGTGGCCCGGATCAGAAATTGTGGATAAAAACTTCACGTCCACAGATCCTGATTGGTTGATTTGACGGCGGATCTCTGCGAAGACCGTGCTGTTTTGATGCTACTTAATGAAGAGTCACGTAGACTTCATCTGATCAGCCGGAAATTCGTGAGATTGATCCCATTGAATTCAATTCTGTACACGGTTTCGTAATTTGTCAGTTTTTCCATATAAAACTAGTACTTTTGAATTCCTCTTTTTAACCGAAAGGAGTTCATAACATTTATGTTACAATAGCCACTCTTTTGTAACTGTTGTTCATAACTAGCAGCTCCCGTTATAAATGTCGATCTTCGTACTGTCGACCTTAAAAACCCTAATCAAAATGTGTGTAAAAAGCTATTTGCACAACAAAGGTGTGTAACGTGAATAGGTGTATTACTTGAAAAGATGCGTTGGTCTGAAAAGTTGCGTTATTTGAAATTAAAGATTTTTATCTGAAAATGTGTTCCTCAAAAGGTGTGTAAGTTGAAAAGGAGTGTTACTTAAAAGGTGTGTTATCTGGCTGAAAAGATGTCCGCGTGTTATCAGAAAAGACATGTTATGCAAAAGGTTGAGTTGCTTTAAAATATCTGTCAATTGAAAAGAGGTGTTATATGCTATTTGTAAAGGTGTGTTATTGGATATGTATGTTATTCAGTCAAAGGTTTGTTATCCACAAAGGTGTGTTTTACCTGAAACTTATATTCATATTACCCTGAGTATGATTTTATATTTCGGATGATTCTATATTTCATATCCTGAGGATGATTGTATATTTCATATTACCCTGAGAATGATTCTGAAATAAAAATGTGTTTTACTTGTAAGACGTGTTAAATAAGCCCACCTTTGTTCACAGAAAAGATGTGTTTTTAAGGTGTGCTACTTGAAAGTGTGTTTTTAAACACACCATAGAGTGTTTCTTTACACACAACGTTGTAATTTGCAACACGTGAAGATGTGTTTGTTATCACATCGACGTGTGTTCATAAAATCCCGCACTAAAGTTACGTTAAAATAATGCACCTTATGGTGTTAAGAAACACACCTTTTATGGACAGTGACCTTGTATTAAATTATAAATAATTTTATCTGAGTATATGAAGGGTTTCTTTTGCATTTCTTAACAGATTATTTGTTGGAATCCCTTCCACTAGGAGTGCTAGTTCTTTTCTGCGTGGACGCTATCTTTGTTATTAACAGATGCAGTATTATTGCAAAATCAGCATAATATCATCCCAGCACAGAGGGGCGGAATCTTTCAATTTTTACTTGGTAAAAATTGTTCTAGTTTTCCGAGATCCAGCTATGCCGGGACGGGACGAAAAACGTCCAGACAAACACTCTTTCCATATAAATTCAACGTGATAAATAAGAGAGAAATACATGCATGGTACGATTCTGTTTAACGTTCCGTCCCGGCAAACATCACACCTGCTTCCCATATAATCATCGCCAAACAAACTTCTGTTTCAGCTTGCTAAGACCACATTATTAAAATTAATTACAAATCGCACCTATAGCTTCTGGGCTAAACGTTTATCATCGGGGTCATGACCAACATGAATGAATTGTCAAATCTAGTTATGGACAAAAAGCTAATGTCTTGGCATAAAACCCACCTACATTGCTGTCAAACTGTAAATGAGTATTTCAACTCTGGTGGCCTTTTTTAAAATTACTTAGATACTAATGCTCAAAGATTACTGCTTGACCGAGACACAGCCTATGGTACTGTCCCACAAAGGTTTTATCTATATTTGAAATCGTATTAGATTATCTTGTCTCCTTTAGCATGGAGTAACCCCTCAAACTCCTCGCCGTTAATCAGATCACCGATATAGACACGATCGGTATTTCCGCTAATGGATGACCCAGTGTAGCTCAATCCAAAGCTTAAACGCATAATACCTTAATAATCTTGCAGGATTTTTAAAGGATAGTCCCATTTATTCATTTGTTTTCACTTTTGGACAGCTTTTTCCAAATTTATAATTGCACAAAAAATTTAAAAAAGAAAGTTACTTATAGGAGATATCACGACCGACGGAAGTTTAACTCTTTGCAGTAAGAACAATATTGTTATGTGTAATTCCCCATGCTCCATACCATTATCGCTACGTCCCTATTTCTACCACACCAGAACAAGACTAACACTTTAGTTCTTTCTACTCTGTTGCTATCAGAGTCTTACACCAATTGCACTGTTTTCTCTATTCAGAAATGAGACTTCATTCATTTCTTTGGTAAGACCCTAAGTCTTTTACTGTCGCACTAAATAGGATTTTCTCAGCAGCAATAAGATTCATATTAAATCCCCAATTGTATATAAGTAAAGCCCGTTTTCCACTCGACAAATTTCATTGCGAAAATCGGCTTTTCTCTGTTTAACTTTTCGACCGCCAGGATGTTCTCTCTTTGATGTGTAAAATCGTCTGGCGTTAGCCAGAGTAAAATAATAAAAGTTCAACTGTCGTCGACTGTGGCCGCAGAAGAGTTGAATTGAACATTACAGATTTGTCACTAGTTCCATCCGAGAGCCCAGGAGACAAAATAAATAGTCTCTTCGCACGCAGGAAATCGGCCATTGGAAAACGGCCTTCAGTCATGCTAATCAGACCTTGCGAACTCGATATTTTGAAATATAAAATGTGAATCTGAAGGAGTTAAATTGCCTTATATAACCTGTAATAATATCTTTCGTTACCTTTTTCGTTTTCCAACTAAGACCAAGTTAATATCCTGCGACCTGGCTCTAACAAAATATTAGTGACTCTAGTAAATTTGCTTAAAAAAATATATCGTGAACATTGAATATATTTCATATTAATAGTGCTGCACCGCGTTACTAGCCGACATGCAATTTATGAAATAAAGAGTGAAGCAATCCTTAATGATACAACAATTTTAAACTCGAGACTGATCTATGTTTTAAAAACAAGACCTTGTCACAACTATATTATTTACGATCTATTTAAGTCTGAGTTGTTTTTTGTTTCATTCGTTTCGGACGTAAGTTTGCGCCATCACTGCGTTTTTTTTTCCATAATACTGAAGCAGATCCTGCATGGTAGAAGTCTACACCCATTTGTTCTGTGTATTTGCTGAACCAAGGCAGAACATTCAGAATATTATCTCACCCATTCTATCATTACAATATGTTCCAAAAAGACGAAATTTCATTTCGTTCCAAGGTTTTTAAATTCCGGAATTGTCTTGCACTGAATAATGTGGTCATAATTACGCATCAGATGTGTTGTATTGGTATTACCCCACACTGTGGTATTAAATGCTTATTGGCATTATTGCACTTAAATATTTCTAATTCTAACAGTCACAGCTTGACTTCTCCAACCTTAACTCTAATCTTAAAATAGTGTTTAAAGAAACAAAGATTATATACCCTAAATTAGGTTTTAGAAATCAAAGAAGGATTGCAAAATGACCCGATGCTTGAGAGCAATCTTGCGCGGCATAAAATCCTATTGAGCCTGGACTTTCTTCAGCGATCAACTTTGGAAGCTCGATCGGAAATAAAGGAACCATGTCTGGTATGCACGGATGCTGTAAAGCAGGAAAAGTCAGGTGAATATTGAGCTCAGCTCAAAATAGTCTCAAAGATAGGTGCAAACACTTCGGATCATGTGCACTCGCACATCTCGGACGATAAAGAATTTTATCCTTCTCAGGCTGAATTTTTTTACGTACGCAATCTGTTATATTTCCAAAATTGAAAAGAAGCTTTTTCCTTGCGATATACACTCTAATATATAGCTTAGTAATGCAATATTTCTGCTCATAATGAGAGAAGCTTCTCTCTTTATTGAAACTTACTCAAAGTGGGCAAAGAGAGATCGGCAAGTCTGACATAAAAGTCTTCCTTGTCACTCATATATGATGGCCCCATCTCAGAGGTAGGCAAAAATTTATTCTTATCGACCGTCTTCTTCAAGACTACACTAACCTAACTTCAACAAAATATTAAATAATGCTCTCAAACTCGAACAATTTACTTTATGTTAGGTGTAACTAAGCAAGGTTATACTCTAGTTGAGTTTACGGCTTAACCTCATCGGCAGCAATCCTGCTCTTTTTTCTTTTGTTTTCTTTCTTATGTTGGCTTATTATTAATAATCTTCGAATTTATTTGAACGCCAAATTAAATCTTTGTTGTTCTCTTTGAAAAAGTTACGCGTTGGCCACCAATTGTCACTAATCTCATGATAAACATTTTTGCATGGGTTCGCTATTCTTACAATTTCCCTAAGTGGGGATTTTCAGATAAGCCTTATGGTTCAAAAGGCCATTAACTTTCTTAATCTCAGATTTCGTAAGTTCTGAGGAGGTTCTGAGAGAATCTTGAAGTTTCTTTATTTAAACCTGCTCGTATTAATCTTGGTAATTTAAACAGCATCGGTAAACTGCGGAGGATTGTATCATTGGGAACTGTGAACTCGATAGAAGAAAAAAACTACGAATACCACTTTAAGATACGAACCCAATGTTGAGTATACTGAGAGGAATAAAACAATGGATGGGATTCTCGAGCGGTTTACCTGTTTGTAATGTTCCAGCGACTGTGCTTCAAGACTACAAGGCAGAAGTTGGAACAGGCCGTGGGAAAAATGGCAAATACACTTCGAAACTTAGGTCAAATTTCTTCTGTGTCAACAGATTAAACTGTTAATCTTAGTTATAAATCGGGTATTCTTAGCTTTTAACATCATTTTCAAACGGTCGCTACCCATGATTGAAATGAGCCTTTGTACCCTTGGCCCCTTAGTTAGAACACCATCGAATTAGTAAACCAGGTGTTGAGGGGTTCAACCCAGTCGCCGTCCAGTATATTTTTTCTTAGACTACAAACTAAGGTTTCATAACGTAGCGTTGCGCTCATACTGCCTATTTAAAGAGTATATTTAGCATTGGCAAACACTAATTGTGGTGTACAATTCAGCGTTCCTACCACTGTGTTTAATCCAATAAACACCTTCTCTAATCAAGAAAGAATTCAATGAACGTTCGATCTTCTCCAACAAATCCTTTTCTGCACCTAAGGAAACTAATGAATGAACGCTGGCCCCCAGTAGGCATTCCCTGCATAAAGAGAAAATATTTTAAGAACGCTCATCTCGCTTTGTCCACCCAAAAAAGGCGAGTACATTGTCAACACGAAAAAGATTCTATAAACACTTCTACTCAGGAAAAATTTATCTAACAAAGGAATAAAAATACTGAAGGTTCCTGTCCAATAAATACCTTTTCTGCATGCTTGAGGTGGTTCCCTAGGTTAATTTTAATGGGGAACTGGTATCTAAATATGACGTGGCACTCCTGCAGCGTTTATAGTGATCATGTCGAATGGTTATTCTATCACAACAGAACCGTCCGCATCAAAACAAATGATATAGTTGGGATGTTTCCGTCGGGAAGTTTCTTTAAATCTTGCTAAATAGAGCAAACAGATTAAGTATAACTGCATATTATTTTTAAAAGTTTTCATAAACCAGACTTTTTTAAAAATCCACCAATTCTGTAGCAAAAAATCTGTTCCGTCAATCTCTCCTAATATTTTGCTAGATTATTCTTCGTTGAAATATACATCCTGACAGCAATTTTCTGAAAAGTTCTCCGAAGAGTAAACGAAGGTAATTTGTCAGGCTTGTGATAATCGTGAGAATTTAGCAACGTTACATCGCTAATGTAACCACCAGGGAATTCCACATTTTGACCAGTATCTCACGTTTATGATACTTCTTCTTCGATTAGATACACGCTGTTCCAAACTTGTACTTATTTTAATGATAAAAATGGTAATAAATAAAGACGGAATTAACAATAGCATGTAATTTGTAAAGGTAGAAACTGTAGGAAGAGACCTCAGGAGGATAATTAATGAACGCTTAATTTTCCCCACTAATGCCTATGAGTTCCTCGAATTAAGGAAAGTATTCAATGAACGGTGCTCTTCATTTAAGGATTATTCTACACAAGGAAAAATGTTGAGTGGATGCTTTTCTCCACCAAATACCTCCTCTGCAGAAATTCTTAATGATATGCCATAAATACATCACTACAAAGGCTTCGTAATATAAACTGGCATAATATTTTGAATACAAACACACATCTAACATAAATTTAAACATATTTCGTAAAACAGATTTCGTTGTACTGCTTGGTTGCCTAGTTGAAGGAATCATCAGTTGGCGTCATCAAATTAAGCCTAAGTGTCCAATTTTAATAATTGCCTGAAGAAGGAAGTAGTACACTCCGAAACATGTCGCAAATAAAGTTTCAGATCTAAATTGTTGTGTTTATATTCAAAATACTTCACTCCAGTAAAATGTTCATTAAACAAAATTCTCCTATAAACAGTTTCTCTACAGGTCCGTACCTGATAGGTGTACGAGGGGGATTGGTCTCCTTGAAATTTGCTAGACAATGTATGACAACTAACTGGTAAAAAATTTATTTAGCAATTGTTTTGTTTTGGATGCAATGATGAATGTTTAGCAAGAAAAAAAAGCGCGTTTTGATCTTGGTTACCATGTTGGATAACATTAATTTGTTAGACGACTAGTGGACGTTCGTCAAGCTCGTTATCTCAGAAAAACCATTTCTGAGTCCAAGACGGGAATCGAACTCACAGCCTTCTGATAACAGGTGAGACGCTTGACGTACTTGACGAACGTTTGCTAATCGTCTGATATGAAGTTTATATTACTATTTGCGACAGTTTACCAAGTTGAGCCTCGGGTCTGTTATAATCTTGCTTCATTGTACGTAAGGCCCCGTCCACACGTATCCGGATATTTTTCAATCCGCAAATTTTTTGTTGCGGATTGCCCTTCCGTCCACATATCCGGCCAATACGGTCGATGAATCCGCAACTTTTTGAAAACGCTTCCCAGAATGAAAACTTTTTATTAGTCTGTAAATATGGCTCCGTGTAGACGGTCGAATCCGCATATTTTTTAATACGCTAACGTCACGGTATCGGATCCAGTCTTTAATACACAATACATCTCAACATGGCAGACCGACTCATAAACTTTGTTTCGCTGCTACTCGGATTTTATCAAGCCTAATAGCGTGTCTTCAACTGAATATAACTTTGTTAAACAATCATTTCGATTATGTGAAAAGGCGTCTTAACATTGTCGTGCTTCTGTCGCTGTCTGATTCATGAATCGGGCGCCTGAAACAGCTTTAAAAGAGCGGAAATTGGTGGGACAATTTTGTCAGCTAAACGGTTACAGAAAAAGAGTGAAAGGAGAACATTCACATGAGCTGAAGTTCTCTCTACAAATTGAACCACGAACTCAGGCCATATATTGAAGGTGAAGAAACAATTATGCGGTCACCGATAGATATTGTATAGCAAGTTGAACTGACCTTATATTACCTGAGTGACGAGGGACGTTTACGCAAGATAGCAAATGTCTTTGGACGCTCATGTCAAGTCTTGTCAAAAATAGGGCGTAACGTGTGCAAGGCCATCACTGTTCACCTAGGAACAAAATACATAAAGCTTCCATTTACAGAAAAGGAGGTGAACAACCGTGTAACAAATTTCAGTCAGTCACATGGCTTCTTCCAATGTCTAGGAAGAATTGATGGGCACATGTACAGTAGAGATAAAACAGCCAGCTGCTAACTCCGCTGACTACATTTATAGAAAGGGAAACTACAGTTTAACTTTAGTTTGAATCGTGTGGCAGGCAACAATCTGCCAAGTGATAAGGACATGCTGAAGACTGCTCGAGGACACTTTGCATCACAGGTTGAAAGAAACACAAATGTTGTTTGTGTTCGGTGGAATGATAACAAGGTTGTCAGTCTCATCTCATCTTATTTGGAACACATCCTGTGACGCAGGCCAAATGGTGGGACAAGAAGGAGAAGAAACATGTGGACATCCAGGGGCCAAAGATAGTTGAGCAATACAACAAGTTTATGGGGGGCATTGATCTTCTGAACATGTGCACAAACCTTTACAAATACCACATTCGATCAAGAAGATGGTATATGTACATCTTTTTTCCATTCCCTAAATATTGCTCTGGTGAATTCCTGTTTCTGTACAGAAGGTACCATGAGGAAATGGGCACAGACAAGAGAGAAGTACTTCCTATCAGGAAATTTCAGGCTTCCTATGCTTATTCTTTGACATCAGGGGGCAAAGGAAAGAAGCGCAAACGTGGTCGTCCATCATTGGAAGAGCAGGAAATTTTAGAAAACCAGACATCACAGAAGAAGAAGAGGTATGTTGGTGTCCCAGTTGATGTACATAAAGATGATTTCAACCATTTTCCTTTCTATGACACAGTGCGTCAACAGTGCAAGCTTTGTCCAAGGAAGAACGCAGCTTTCTCGTACATCAAGCGTATGAAGTGCAATGCACACCTTTGTTTAAGCAAAGATAGAAACTGCTTTGTGAAGTTTCATAAGTAAACTTTAATTTTGACTATTATCTTTAGTATCAGCTGGTCAACTGTTGTTTTTCCTAAATTTGTAAATTTCACCTTCATTTCGACATTGTTTTTTTTATTGAAATAGTGAAAATAGTAATAAAATTACTATGGCAACAATTTTAGTAATAACTTTGCTGATATATTCTTCAACAGCATTATAGGATTACAAGCATTATGACTATACTTATGGTTATAAATAGTAGTGATATGTTTATGCCTGGTCTTGTTTTTCTTGTTTTTGTTGTCGCTGTTGTTGTTGTTGTTGTTGTTGTTGTTCGTCTTCTTCTTCTTCTTGTTATTACTGTTACTGGTCAGTAGAAACAAGAACGGAGTTTATGCAAAAACAGTAAAGTTATTTTATGAAAGCTATAGAAATGGTGGATATTTATTATCAATTGTACACAATATACCTTTTAATGTATTGCCTCGGAAAGTTGACCCTTAAACCTGTGGTATCATATTTGATACAAACCAGAAAACAATGTTCAACATAGTAATCCTCAGTTCTCTTTTTTTAGTGTAATTCTAGGACCATTTGCTATTACTTTGCCAAGTCTGGTATTTTTCATTGATGTTTTTCCACTCTCAGGCTTTCTAGGTCAATTGCACATGACCAAGAGTGGATCCAGCTAAATATTTGAGTGTAGCTCGATGACATCAATGTATGTATGGCGTCGTATTTGGTAAATGACATCATAGTTTATATGTGTGGTATTATCGTCATAAACTAGGAAGGCAAAAGTAAACGGGAAGATTTGCGAAGTGCAGCAAACCAGGAGTAACCACACACAATACAACATACCCTACAGAACCCATTGCGAGTGAGACGTGTTATACTTCTGTGACATCAAACTCGCACTAAAAATCAATATTAATATAAATATAAATATATTACGAGCAGTTAAACTAACGATTAAATCTTCCCCGTCTCGACCACTCTAGGTGTCTTGTTTACCGTCGCAGGGCGGATATGTCACCCGCAGTATCTAAGGCAAGCGCCGCCACAGAATTCGTATTGCCTTCTCGATAAATAACTGAAAGTTGAATAACACGTCCAATGAACATTTGTTCTGCATATGATTCAAATATATCCGCTTTAGACCAAACACTAGTGCATTTACGTAGTCAAACCCAGTAGTGAATGCAATTCGACAACTGTGACATTGACAGACCGGGAAATTTAGAACCAGCTGCTGTCTGAAATGTGAACCTTTTGTCTTCTCGACCCGATTAATTCCAGGCGACTCCAAAGAACGAACGTGGATTGCCAAGGGCTCATATTTCATCACTATATTCAAGCATCCCTCAGCAAGAAAATTGATCGGATATGCTTAATCAGTATTGCTTCCGCCAAATTTGAGCTGCACTCAACCTTATATTTCATTGGCTATACCTAATCAGTATGGCTCTCACCAAATCTGAGCTACACTGAAAAACATGAGTGTGATTGGGCAGACATAAATACGTGCCAAACACGTGCTGGGAAAAGGCCTAATTAATTCCCTTTCTTTCGTTGCAAATTGCGGGGCGTGAATTTAAGAAGAAAAGATCCCTTGAATTCCTGATAACATTTAATAAATTTAAGTATAAATTTACTGGTATTTTGTTACCATTTAAGGCGAAATTAACCAATCAGTCCTATCATCGAACCAGACTATTGAGACAATTGCGCAATATATTAAACTTCTGTAGTTCATTTCAAAGTTTGACTTGAAGAGACCCCCGCTGACCGCACAACAAGGGCTCAGGCACACCGCTGACCACTCTCTTGGTCGGCCATCTTGTTGAGATACACGAACTGTTCAATGGACTATATTCAGGACATTTTGACTTCATTTGTAAGTTCATACGTTACTCCATTTAGCAGTATTATTGTTATTGTTCCTTATGTTGGTTTCCCTGTACTTCTATCTGTAGTTCTGTATCATCGTTCGTGAAATAAAGTTATAAAAACTACAGTTCGATCGAGAAGTTTTCTTCATGATACAGAAAAATACTAGCAATGGTTGTCATTCAATGCTCAGTACCGAACTGTGGATTCAAGACTGATGACGTCTCAGAGACTTTGGCAATCGCCCTGCTGACAAACCACGACCTGGCTCACCGAGCACAAGTCCCAACCCTGACAGAGCCTGCCCCAGTCAACACAGCTCCTAGAGGCTCGAAACATGAGCGCCCGAAAGTTGATGCGGAAGTCACAGTAGAAGAACGGAATGTATTCACACGCTGGTGGGAAGTTTTCCGATCTGGATCCGGAATAGACGATGCATCGGCTCCCTTCCAGCTGTTTCAGTGTGCCGGCACTGAACTTGGGGATAGCCTCCTCAAGGTCAACCCCAATGCTGCCACCGGAACCCTGCCAGAATTGATGAAAACCATGAGATCACTGGCCGTAATCCCGGTCGCCACTTGTGTGCTCCGCACCGACCTCCTCCAACTGCGACAAGAGAGAGATGAATCTTTTAGGTCCTTCACAGCTAGAGTGAAAGGGAAGGCCGAGACATATGCTTTCAGCACGAACTGCACTTGTGGCGCCATGGTGGACTACACAGACCACGCGATCCGTGACGTAATCCTCAACGGCCTCTACGATACCGAAATCCGGAGGGACGTCCTTGGCATTGACAAGATCCTTGAGAAGCCAATTAACCAGGTCATCGCCCTAGTGGAAAACAAAGAAATGGCGCGTAATGCACTCCCTTCCTCTTCACTATCCGCTGTCTCCTCCTTCCAAAAACAGAAAACGTCGCCACCGACTCCTGTCGCGAGCCCGTCCCCAACAGACCAGGCGAAGGAAGCGACATGCCCCAGCTGCCATATCACATTCAAATTGTTCACAGAAGGACGGCGAGGATGGAACAAGAAATCGCACCAGATGTGCATCCAGTGCTACAGATTGAACCGCCGGTCTAAACGTCAACAACACCTGCCCCAGGCCCCTGCGGTCAACGCCACAAAGCAAGAACCCATCGCTCAGATATCATCTCTTCAGAGCGAGAGCGGACCATCTGCTCGCCCGACACGTGTCACCATAGCCAAGCGGACTGTGAGATTGGACCACCTCATTTTTTCCAAAGGGGAGTGGAAGCGAGCTCGCCTGCGAAACCATCCAAGGGTCCCGATCGCCATATCACTCGCCGAACCGAACATACGCCAGAGGGACACCAACGACAACACCGCTGACGTCCATGCCGCAATATCTGCCGTAGCAGATACAGGCGCACAGTCTGACTTATGGTCGCTTGCGGACTACCTAGCATGCGGATTCTCACGTGACAATCTCCAGCCTGTCAGCCTCAGTATCTCAGCGGCGAACAACTCGCCCCTACCCCTGGAGGGGGCATTCTTCGCCAAGCTCACTGCATCATCTCAAGGCACACCAACTACGTCTTGCTTATCGATGGTATATGTCAGCAGCTCGGTCAACAACATGTACCTGTCCTACGACACGCTACTGAACCTCGGACTCCTGCCGAGCTGCTTCCCGTCCCCTAGTGTCGTCCAAACAGAGGGACACCCCCCTGGCGATGAGGTCAACACCCCCTCCAGCACGTCTACCACATACGCGACACGCGCCTTCAACGACGGGTGCACCACACCCGCCACCACCCTCGACGTCCCATGCTCGTGTCCTCAGCGTGAATCAGCACCAACACGCCCTTCTGCTCTACCATTCCCGTGCACACCTGATAACAATGCCAAGATGAAGGTCTGGCTCCTTAACAGATACGGCTCGTGAACGTTCAACACCTGCCTCCATCGCGCACTGCCAAATATGGAGGGCCCACCCATCGAAATACATGTCGACCTGACGGCCACGCCCAAGGCGTGTCACACTCCAACCACCATACCACTCCATTGGCAAGAGAAAGTGTACGAGGATCTCCTCCGCGATGAAGCTCTCGGTGTCATCGAGCGCGTCCCCTACGGCGAACCGGTCACATGGTGTCACCGCATGGTCATCACACGTAAGCATGACGGCTCCCCTCGCCGAACAGTAGACCTGTCGCCGCTTAACAAGTATTGCCGACGGGAAACGTTCGCCACAGAGTCGCCATTTCAACTGGCACGCCGAATCCCCAAGGACACGTGGAAGACAGTAACAGATGCCTGGAATGGCTACCACAGCGTCCCATTGCGCGTGTCTGACCGCCACTTGACCACCTTCATAACACCATTTGGCCGCTGGCGTTACACAAGAGCACCCCAAGAATTCCTGTCCTCTGGAGACGGATACAATCGCCGGTTCGACGCGGTGCTAGCTGAATTCGAGCGCAAAGAACGCTGTGTCGATGACACAGTCCATTACGACAGCGACCTAGAGCAACACTGGTGCAGAACTATCGATTTCCTCACCCGTGTAGGCCAGGCCGGCATTGTGTTAAATCCCGACAAGTTCCAATTTGCTGAACGAAGCGTGGACTTTGCCGGATTTCGAGTTTCTGACAACACCATCGAGCCACTCCCCAAGTACCTCGACGCGATAAGGGACTTTCCCCCTCCAGCTAGCACCACAGACATCAGGAGCTGGTTCGGCCTAGTCAGTCAAGTGTCCAATTATGCACAACTGCGCGATGTGATGGCTCCCTTCAAGCCATTCCTCAGCCCACGCTGTAAGTTCTCGTGGACCCCCGAGTTGGAGGAAGCCTTCCAGGCCTCTAAAGAAGCTATTGTTGAAGCCATCCGAGAGGGAGTAGAGATATTTGACATGCAGCGCTGCACCTGTCTCCGCCCCGACTGGTCCACACAGGGAATCGGCTACTTCCTCCTACAGAAACACTGCAACTGCCCCTCAGGCGTCCCCGACTGCTGCTCCGGGGGGATGGAAGATAACTCTAGCTGGCTCGCGCTTCCTGTCCTCAGCAGAGCAAGGTTATGCAGCCATCGAAGGGGAGGCCCTGGCCGTTGCCTGGGGTCTAGAGCAGACGCGCTACTTCACCCATGGCTGTGACAAGCTTGTCGCCGTCACCGACCACAAACCGCTTGTCAAGATCTTCGGCGACCGTACCCTGGATGAGATAACGAACCCACGCCTATTTCGCCTCAAGCAACGCACCCTCCCATGGCGATTTGAAATCCACCACCTGGCTGGAAAAAGTAATCACGCCGCCGATGCAGCCTGAAGACACCCTTCCCCGTCTTGCTCAGACAACGGCGAATGCCTCGGCGCACCAAGTTCCCCCGACCTTACAGAGTCGGCGCTGATGGCCGCCATCCGCGATTATGTGCAAGAGATAGGCACCATCTCCTGGTCCCTCCTCGCACAAGAGACAGCCACTGACAGCACCCTTAAACAACTCCTCACGAAAATCGAGGAAGGGGCTGAGAGCATCGACACCAGTGTCCTCGACCTCGGCAACCTACAGCCCATCTGTGACTCAATTTACGCTGAGGAAGGTGTCCTCCTATACCAGGACCGTGTTGTGGTACCCTCATCCCTCCGCCGACGCGTCCTACAGCATCTCCATGCTGCACACCAAGGAACCTCGACAATGGAACAATGCACCCGCAGCATTGTCTACTGTCCCGGAATGTCGAAAGATATCCGTGAGACCAGAGAAGGTTGTGCAGACTGCAACCGGAATGCCCCGTCGCAAGCCGCCACACCTCTGCTCTCATCTTCACCACCTTCAACCCCATTTGAAGCCATCTTCGCTGATTTCTTCGACTACGGAGGTCGCCACTTCCTCGTCGTCGGCGATCGCCTTTCTGGCTGGGTGGAGGTGCTTAGCTCCACCGCAGGTACCAGCCTCTCTGGCTCCGCCGGTTTAATTCGCCATCTCCGCTCGTTCTTTGCAACGTTTGGCGTACCGGAAGAGATCTCGAGCGATGGCGGCCCGGAATTCGTGCTAACAGCACGGAGAAATTCCTTAGACTCTGGGGTATCAGACACCGTCTGTCGTCTGTCGGCTTTCCCCAGTCCAATGGAAGAGCCGAAGTTGCGGTCAAAACTGCTAAACGGCTCCTGATGTCGAACACCGGACCGACCGGGAGCCTCGATCACGACAGCTT
>JBAHVQ010177704.1:0-17071 GCA_036872915.1 Nanipora kamurai
CTAAATGACGTTGTTTGAAATTCATGTGTATTTTTCTGAATTGAATTTGCAACCATATGAAATCGATTTGAATTATATGAAAATCATATGATTCTATCTGAAATTGATTTTAACTAACTGAAAGTCATCTAACGTTTTCTGAATTCCAACTGCAATATCTGAAATTCACTTAGAGGTTTCTGATGTTGAGCTGGACAATCTGAAAATCATTTGAATATTTCTGAATTCGACCTGTAAAAGGTGTAGTGGACGTTCGTCAAGCTCGTTCTCTCAGAAAAAACGATTTCTGAGCCCTAGACGGCAATCGAACCCGCATCTTCTGATCACCGGTGAGACGCTCTAACCGGTCATCAGAAGGTATACCTTTAAGTATATTTCCATCATTATTATCATATCGTGACTTCCGCTTAGGCAGTACATATGACGAACCTGCACCCAAGCTCACCATCTGAGTCGTGGTAGATCAATAGTTAGAGCGTCTCACCGGTCAGCAGAAGGTTCGATTCCCGTCTAGGGCTCAGAAATCGTTTTTCTGAGAGAGCGAACTTGACGAACATTCACTAGTCGTACCATGCCTTGTTGTTATATGATTGTAGTGCCAAGTTCAAGGTTTGATATTTAGCTTTCAACATTGATCAGATACCGACACTTCGTTTTGTCTTCAGTGATACGACACTTCATTTTGTCTTCAGTGATACGTAGAAACAATAATAAAATCCTCCAAATACGTCCACGTTGGTCTATGACTTATTAGTTAACATTATAAGGTTCTCGTTCTTTTTTACCATCAATATCCCGTTGTACTGTTTAAGGATCGTGGACTATTACAACTTAAAATACCCAATAAATTAGATATATTACATGCTTGGTGTCCCTTTTGAATGCTGCCGTCCTTATGTTTTAGTCTTTCGAAATTCAAGGTTGTTTCAAAACTCCGTTCTCATTGAACTATGTAACTCATTGATGATGCTTAACGCTATCTCAAAATGGCATTACTTCGTACTTGCGTCTCAGTCAAGACTTCCAAGCCTGATGTTTTCATTCGCCCTGCAAAATCGATGTGATGTGACCGATATGCTGCTCTTGAATGTTATCGTGACCAGATAAATTCTTCTTGCAGGTTCAAGTTGGTGGAAGGAGTGTTGTTTGCTCAGACGTGGAGCAGCATGCCGTATGTAACGTATTGAAATTTTAATAGATAATTACTGGAAGATTTCATTGGAAGGCGTCCTGCATCGAATGAAAGTTAATTTCCTGAGATGCAGATTTAATCAAAACGCAATCATTACCTACATGATGCGCATGTTGATTGACAAAGCTTTTTGTTCTACGAGTACGTCGAACATATATCAGAAAATCTGAAACATTTACAACCTTTAAAAACCCCCTGACATATACACTTGTTGATCAACCATTTTCAAACGAAGCTATGGAAACTTTGAGGCATGTTTCACCCAAAGAAGTCGATATTGCTAAACGGTCGTTTTAAAAATTCATCTGATCACAGTCTTTGTTGAAACTATGAATTAAGATGTACTGTATGGTTTTATAATTTGGAGGGAGTGTAGGGAAAAAAATGCTGTTAATTTGGTAAAGGGTTAAACGATTTTAGGAGCAAAACATTGGTCATTGTAACTGTTGAATTTGCGAAGGAAGAGGTCCAAAATGATTGGAAGGATAGCAAGGGGCAAAAAAGAGAAAACGGGGACGGAAAGAGAGCGAGGCTTTTGAAAGGACCTCGGCAGAAGACAGCATGTCCCTCCAGTGTGGTTGTTAAGCCCTGGTCAAACGGCGCATGATAGTCGATGATAGTTTAAGAACTTATTTTTACCCCCAAACTATCATCAACTACTGTCAGTGCGTGGTCAAACGGGAAAACTATCATCGATTATCACAAGAAATTTCAACGTTCTCAAAATGAATGATAGTGAATGAATGATAGTCCCTGACAGTGCATGATAGTTCATGACAGTGCATGATAGTCCATGATAATGAATGATACTCTGTGATAATGCATGATGGTCGATGATAGTGCATGAGAGTCGATGATAGTGCATGGTAGTCGCTGATAGTTGATGATAATCGATGATAGTGCATGATAGTCGATGATAGTCAATGATAGTCGATGATAGTCAATGATAGCGCATGATAGTTCATGATAATGAATGGTACTCTGTGATAATGCATGATAGTCGATGATAGTGCATGAGAGTCGATGATAGTGCATGGTAGTCGCTGATAGTTGATGATAATCGATGATGGTGCGTGATAGTTTCTGATAGTTGGTGGTCAATTGGGAGTGAAAGTTTCAATTATCAGCGACTATCATCGACTACCATGCGTCGTTTTACTAAGGCTTTAGATTATCAGATCCGTGAAGGATCGCAGGAGTAGCCTTGACATTTAACAAAGGGATCCAGAAACGTATAAGGTGGTGTATGCAACCCAAACCGCGGGTATCAAAAGGAAACCTAGAAGCACTCATTTAGATCCCGGACACCGCCCCAATAGCTCATTAGTGTATCTGTTTAAAACTACGCCTTGGATTTTGAATTAAATAACTGGGAAAGGGAATGCAGAAGTGTCAGTGAGAAGGAACGTGGCCGATGAAAGTCACGCTAAATTGTATGTTTGCTTGATAAAACCACCTGAATCGGCAACTGATTGACGTATCCAAGTAGTCCGTCTGTTCTCTCCAGCTATTATAGATTGCAGAAATTTTAAATCATTTCAAATCGGTGCTGGGCATGTTAGTGAATTTCTCCACAAGCGTTAGTTCATGAAAATTCAAGTCTGTAGTACGGTTACCCATTTAGTAATCTGTGAGATTTTTATTTTTTCTAGGTTGTGATTGAAGAGGATGATAAATTTTTAAAATTACTTGAATTACTTGGTATTTACCAGGAGCAAGGTATGGTGTCATCGAATGTCATCAACTTTCCGTTAGGACTCGCCGACGGAGAGGTGGATAATCAATGTGGTTATCCCACTGCTTTCAAGAAATATGTCAACGAGATTGAATTTTAAGCGGGTCATATTAGCGGCTCTGAAAACAAAGTACATGTTTACATAAACCACGACTGCAGAGTAAATCTGCATTTATAAAAAATAATTAGTATATCACTCTGAACGGCGAAAAAAATGATCTAACGATCCCTAAACGTCGACGCTTTGACCGTATTTGAGTCGTAGTCAGAGCTGAAATGGGTCTGCACATTTTGTAATTTTCATTTGCGGTAAATACTTCATATTGTAGTCTGGTGATAAAAATTATTGCCCAGCAAATAATTCTTAATAAGGCCATATTGAATACGGAGACCTCAATAAAAACTAATGTTTCGTCACTACATGAGTAACATCTTTAGAATTATGTGGATTTACATGTAATTATCGGTTTAAATAACCGAGGCAGTCATAAAAATGGATGTGATGAAAAGAGAGAAGGAAATAGGAGGAGCGTCAGTGAGTGAGAAAATGAGTATCCGGAATTAAAGAATCAAAACAACGCTAAAGGAAAGGCCTAATATTGGCATTGAGGGAAGGACTTATTTTAGCAATTAATAAATTTATCGGAGTAGGACATCAAAGTGACAATTACTGGAGGCTATAATAGAAAAATCTTCAAACGAAATCAGATGTCCGGTTTTTCTCGTGTGCGTTAGGACACTGGATAATTGTGGGACAAGAAATCTGATTATCTGTATAGGCCGAAATACCTATATGTTCACAAACCCTAGTGTGTCAATTTCGGCTTGTTTTACCTGTATACCACACGAAACAGTGTTGGCACGTAAATTTATAAAAAAACGTTGGATTTTAAACGCATTGAAATTTGGTCGTTGGAACGAAAAAATTTTGAGTCCCGCAAAATGGTCAAAATACTAATCAAAGGCTAAAAATTTGTTGGCGAATTGGTAGTTCATGGTTACCAGTAAATGGTAAGACAAATGTTTAGAAAAAACTGGTCAATGAACCGCTGAGGATAGCTTTTTTTAAATAAGAAAGTCTTAAATTTTGAAAGTTCTGCTTCAAAAATTAAATAGGATGAACATATATTAAAAAAGCGAAATAAAAGAGTGTAGATAAGACCTTTCTTATAAGTAATAGGTAAAAAAAACTTTCGAAACTAGTAAAGAGACCGGTAGACGTTGGTTTCCGGCGAGACGGAAGTAACAAAAGAATTATTGGACCGACAGATTGTTATGTCAAGAAAGGGCAATGTTTTGTTTGTCTCAACTTCGCAGGCAAAATTAATGTTAGCGTGTTGTGAATTCAATTAATTAAGGAAAGGTTCAATGTGGGTACGATGGCTACAATGTGGTACTAGTGCGGACTAGTAAACCGAAGGTCGCGGGTTCGAATCCCTGCCGGCCCACGTAGAGTTTTCTCTACTTGTCCGGTATGGTTCGTCACTCGGAGTAACAACTAACATCATTATTCTCTACCCGAGTTCATTCTTCTACTCAAGCCATTTAAAATCAGACTGATAGAAATATTTCGGCGAAAAGTGGACCAAGCGGAGACCATGGCTACCCAGTCGATTTGGCCCTAGAATTTTCCGTTAAACGAGAAGTGAAAATCTTTACGGCTAAAGTTAAAAGTTGTTTAAACTCTTCGCCAGTTTAAACTTTAAGCCCGATAATTATGAAATTTTAAACCGGTAATTATTTTCTATATTTAAACTTTAAGCCGATAATTATTGTCTTTAAACTCTTTGCGAGTTTAACCCTTTACCGGGCACTGTTGCCAAATAGCAATATATTAATTTTACTCTGGTTAACGCCAGACGATTTTCCTCGTTAAAGGGAAACCTCCTGAAAACCTTCCCGTTAAAGGTTTGGTTAAACTTTAGGGCAACAATTACATATAATATTTCCGTAGTTTCGTAATAGCACAACAGCAGTCAGACATTTCAAATAAACGACAAATTTTTTAATAGTAAACATGTTTCGGCATACTTATGCCATCTTCAGTCCTGTGGAAGAGATCTAGTTTTTATTTACAATTGGATATGTAGTCATAACATGTCAAGTGATGTAGATATTAAATTACATTGTTAAGAAGGCGGAAAATATTTACAAGTTAAAAACGGTGGTAAGATGGTGTATCTGTTTATGAAGGTCTGGTTTAAGTTTCTTAATGTAAAGTGCTTCTTTGAGTTTTAATGAAAAAGAAGGGTGAGCAGTGTCTAGGACACGAAAGCATGATGGTGTGAAGTTAGATTTGCATTGAGGTGAAGCGAGGAAGTTTTTAAAGATTTGTGAGTTTTTGTCGGAACTGGTATGCTCCTTAATCCGTGTGGATAGATGGCGAGTGGTTTCGCTGTACTGAAGATCGCATAAGTATGCAGAAACATGTTTACTATTAAAAAATTTGTCGTTTATTTGAAATGTCTGAGTTACATATAAATCCATATCAGTCTGATGATGTTACTCGTGTAGTGATGAAACGCTAGTGTTTATTAAAGAATTTTATTCCAATTTCTTGATGTCTCCGTATTCAGTGTGGCCTTATTAAGAATTATTTGCTGGGTTATTTATGCCACCCGACTTCGTCTTCCGCCTGATATTTCCATCGCTGAAAAGTTTATATTATGTTTAATTTTGACCAGTCAAATGCCAAATGAATCTCTGATCCATGATCAATACAGTATCGTCAATATAGATATACGCGGTCTAAGGGTATATACAGTTTCATGGAAACCTTGTAGGTTAAGTCACCTCATATCAGGATTTTCTTTTCCTTTTTAGGCAGCGTTCTTGTGTTCGTAGAGAAACAAGAATCTGCTGATTCGCTCCTGAAAGACTTATTGAAAAGATCTTATCCCTGCTTATCGCTACACGGAGGTACGTTTGTTCGAAATAAACTGAATTATAAACGTAAACAACAGTCGAAGATCGTTGAAGCTTACTATTCAAAGTTAGGTCCCAATTGTGGAACTTCATGGGGATAAAATATTGTAAACCGTGCGTATTTACATCCTGCGTACCCTGGAATACTAAAATTCTTTTTTTTGCTTCAAGTATTCGTGTGCACGCTACGTTACTGCAGCCATGTTGGATGAACTTAAAAAAAGATTTTCCTTATTTGCAACTGTTACTTCAACCAACATGGCGGAAATGTCTTTGTTCCTCTAATCTCTAGAGATTAGATGCCACCTATACTTAATCTGTCTTGAGGTAATCTGTTCATTTTACTGCATTTTGACTTTTCTGTAGGTATGGATCAGTTTGATAGAGACAGCACGATAGCTGATTTTAAGAACAATGCTGTAAAGTTGATGGTAGGCAATAATCACGTGCATTTCCTTCCCCCTCTCCACCTTAGGATTGTGGTTGGTTGCGAAATTTCAGTCAATTTCGCAAAACGATGAGTTAAGATTCTCTTTGCTGAAAAGAGGCTCTTTTGCTTTTTCTTATCATTCCATGTGAGCAGAAGTTGGTGGAAAGAGTGGGCTCTTTGCAATAATTTATCCATCGGTACCCAATCCACCATACTGGATGGCAAAGGAACGTAAACAATTGACAACAAAAGAATACTAGTCATTGAAATGTGGTTATATTTCATTTTGAATTCGCTCTTGAGGGCTTACCATCCGGTATGGCGGATTTTGTTCCACGTGATGAATTACTGGAAAAGGGCTATTACCGCTACCAGTGCATTTGTGGCTTCTAACCCGTATTAGTAGAAACTTACTAGTAATCTAATGCAAATGCAACAATCTGACTGGCTACGCTACTCGTTATCTATTGATCGATAGATATGGAGTTGCTGCGATTAGAGAAATATGGCCGGGGTTTTCGGCCAAAAACAATCTTTATACCAATTTTTTATAACAAATTTGGAAAACTAACAAAAATGAATTAGTTTCTACTAAAACAATTAGATTATTCGCTCTCAATTTCTGTGACATGATAGTTGACTTTGACTTCATTCTGGTCAACTATCGCGTTACAGAAATTTCGAGCTTATAATTTACTTGGTGCATGATAGTTCAATTCTCCATTCAACCCCAGTAAATTTGCGCATTTCAGTCCTGTTAACCACCACAAATTGCTACTAGTGAAACCCCGGCTTAGTTGGTCGGTTAGCTGCTTTGTTGGGCGTATAGATGAATGGATAGGTGGGTAGGATAAGTGAGTATGCCTGGTAGCTTCAATCAATGAAAAACCCTCCGGATTCTTCTCATAAATGTACCAAGCCTCTCCCCTTTCGCCCTTTCAATTTTGAACGGCAGAAGTTTGACTGATTACATCACATTTTCCCTCCTATCTTCACGATGCTGCAGTGCACCGAAGTTGAAAGGGGGAGGAGGTCAGTGGATTATATTTATTATTTAATGCTGAAAGTTAATTCTTTTTGAAGGTGTCCGAAGAGGTTTTGTCGGTGATTGTTGGTATGCAGGTGTGAAAGTGGGTCTATGGGTTCCTGAATAAGGTGCCTTGGGGACAGGAAGTCATGTTAAAGATGTCAACATTTTACTAGTAGTATCAATTCTATTTCATAATCATCCCCAGGATAATATGAAACGATAAATCCACATTTAACCGTTAAATGCGAATTTATCGTTACTACTAGTGTATGTGCTTTTTTGTGTGATTGTTATCTGTCTTTAGGTGGCTACATCTGTGGCTGCTCGTGGCCTTGATGTTAAACAACTAGTGCTGGTGGTAAATTATGATTGTCCAAATCATTACGAAGACTACGTCCATAGATGTGGGTACGTGGAATTTCCTCGCCAAACAAGCAACCATTTATTTTTTACGCTTTATATATTGTTCAAAGTAGTGTTACTTCCCGTGTAAGCCAAATCGAAGTTTCGACTGCGCATAAGATCGTAGACAGGATAAAACTTATTTCAACCTAAGGATGAATATTAGAGCCCAGCTCAAAATTCTAATATGAATGGCCATGAGCAAATCATACAAGGGAAATAAAAGACGTGTTCTATTCATAGCTATTCATATTAGAATTTTGAGCTAGGCGCCAATATTTATCGTTAGGTTACGATTTCCGCGTGGTAAATCTCTGGTGAATGTTTTAACAAAACTTATTTCACTTATAACATCAGCCTGAGAACGCAGTTATACGCATCTTGACAATGCAAATGTGAGTACGAATGAATGCTACAGCCTCAGACCGATGTTATAACTTAAGATCGTTTTATCCCAACTAAGATCTCTTGTGTAATAAACGAACGTTGAAACTCCGATATTGCTTCTTGACTTTCCGTATAGATTAACCTCTGAGGCTCAAGATTTTTGAATACACAAGTTTCTTCGAGTTCAAAATGTTGAATGTCCCGATCGTTTGCCTTGAATTTCATGTAATATTGGTTTGTCCCGTTATCTTTTAGCCGTACTGGTCGAGCTGGAAATAGAGGAACTGCGTTCACTTTCATCACACCCGAACAAGGAAAGTTAGTATCAATAGCTTTTTCGCATTAGAAGTATTTTTACTCAGTAAATATGTGTAAGACCAAGTTTCGCCTTCGCGCTTTCTTCTCTCTTGTTTTACAACTACAGTTTTGCTCTATTTTGTTTGCCTTACTCTCATGGTGCTTGTCCGTCCTAAGTCCTGTTGAATAACCCTGTGTTATTCTGGCCATTGGTACTATACCTTGAACACTGCCATCTTAAACCTCTGGCTTTTTGGAGACTTGGAGACCAAGGCGTCCCAGCTTGAAAGCCTTGACATGTAAATGAATACCACATCAATTGAAGCTGACCAGCAAGCACTTACAGAAAATGAATACGTTGACGAATTTACAGATTCAAAACTTACCATTTTTTTCTTAATTGTAGGTTCTCGGCGGATATTTTAAAAGTAAGTATGACCACGTTACCTGGGTACTGTAATATAAAGTCGTCGTGTGCAAAACAATTTTTCTTAAATTCATGAATCGTGTACTAGATGGTCAGTCACACCAGCTCATTTGAGGACAATGCGGGATTTCTTATTGCGCGGAAAACTGGCATGAACGGATAATTCCAGAGGGTAGTAAAAACATGTAACATTAACAACCAAACGTATTCATGGTACCTAGTCCTTTAATGTAAAAAATGGCAGGAACTCTGCGTTTAATTATAACCTGACAGGTTGACTCATTTTTGCCAATATTTGCGAAAACTTTCGCAAACATTGGACTTTTGAGCAAAGGAACACGGGACAACTAAAAAAACCACTTAACACGTATGTTGTGTTCAGCTTTTGACGCGACAATATAAGACCCAGTTTAGGAATCGCGGTCTAGTATAGGAAACCTTTTTGAATAATGACGTGCGGAATTTTTGCAACCTTGGAGAAGAAAGTAAACGTGGTGGAATGTTTTGTTTTTTTTTGTCAGATCTGAACATTCATGAACCGAATATGGTATGCCTGTAACTAAAAAATGACGGGAAAAAAGGGGGAAATTATGCTAATTTTCTTCTTAGGGGGATACCAATTGCCTGTATATTTCGAGTAAAACCATCATTGATAAACAACCATCTGTGATGTGTTTCAAATATTATTCTTTGTAACTCTAAGGCGTCCCGGTAATAAGCATTGTCATAACCACTTACGAATTTGCATAATAGAAAACAAAACATACAGCGAATATAATCATCTTGTAAAACTCAAGATATGAGTAAAAAAAACAAGCGAGAATTACTCATGTTGAGTTTTACAAGATGATTATATTCGGTATATGTTTTGTTTTATACTTTTTCAAACTATCGGCTGGCCATGGAATTTGCATAAGCTGAGCGGAATTCTTTGATACACACGTAGTTATTCTTTGAGCATAGAAATCATCTTCTGTGGCAGAAATGTCTTTCATCGTCAAAGCATAACTTTGATATCCAATTTAGGTAGACAGATAAATCGTTTAATAAAATCATCTCTCCTTTTGACTCTGAAGATGAAAGCCGTTAAGGCTGTCGAAACGTCAGTCACTTCTACCAAAAGTCTTTCTCAAGACTACACTAACCTGGACGATCAACTTCCACAAACATTTCATGATACTCCCAGGTTCAAACCAATTACATTATTACGATCATTTGACTCTACTTTTGACTCTGAAGATGAAAGCCGCTAAGGCTGTCGAAACGTCAGTCACTTCTGCCAAAAGTCTTTCTCAAGACTACACTAACCTGGACGATCAACTTCCATTAACATGTCATGATAAAATCATCTCGCAGGCGAAAGAATGAATTACATGATTTATATTTATACTGTTACTTCGTCAAAAATCAATCTACATTAGGAATACGAATACACCGAACTCAAATTGAAATGCCATTCCAATTAAGTAAGTGTAATAGAACTATTAGTCTACGTCTACTTATTCAACTTGTTGGTATATTCTTTATTGTAGGCATTGGAGCTGTCTGGTGCGAGTGTCCCTGCTGAATTGAAGACATTATTAGAAGAATACAAAGAACAAAGGAAGGCGGTTTGTAGCCAAGCACTTTTTCTGTTATTAGTTTAATCATAGTCAATAGAGATATTGTCTGGAAACTCTGCCAAAGTGCTTGTTCTATCTTTTTGTTCACCTTTATGCAAACTTGTGTACGTTGAGAACAATGTATTTTAAGTATAATGAAGCAATCATCCAATGACAGCGTTCGGGCTCAATCACTCTACCGTGCTGATTAAATATTAATAAGCCTAAAACAAAAGATTTGTGCACGGTCAGGAATGTACCAACATAAAGTCGAAGCTCATTACAAGCGCTTTGAAATTTGCCAAGTTTCCAGACCATGTTTCCAATGACTATGATTTAATGTCCTGATGCACGATCCCTGATTGTGATTTAACTGTAAACATACGTGACACTTGCTTTGATAGGAAGGAAAGTCCATAATAAGAAACAGTGGATTTTCCGGAAAAGGTAAGTTAGTGAGATAGTTAGTCCTATGATAATATGAAATCATAAATTCCCAATTATCATACACTGCTGGAGTTAACTGAAAGAGTCGACTTGACCGGGGTTTGAATTCGTACCTTTGGGATACTGGTCCGCCGCTGTACCTGCGAAACTATCGAATCTACAGTTATTATCTAACTTAAGTGCACGAGATATTCTCGCGATAACTTGACTATTTATGCTAACTAAGCTATCCATGAGGATAGATGTGCAGTGTTTCAATTCTATTTCAGAATCAACCTCAGGGTAATATGAAATGATAAATTAAATGTTGATACAACATGTCCTCAACCGACACCTTAGCTCTTCATGTGAACGGAAAATAAGACAGTCTGTTCGTGTCAATATACCAACCTATTGACCAATAGAGCATAAGAACATACAGGAATATGATGACAAGAAAATATGAAGATAATGGATAAACTGATCTTTTCTTAATTAACATCTCGCACCGATACCAGATCAGAGTCAATAAGCTCTAGATGATTTTACTTTTTCTGAACTCTGTCGTGACTTTGCTTACAACGTGGAGATAGAATTGTAACGCTTTAGACACAACGAGGACTAGAGTGGTGACAGAACCTCGGGAAGTCTTACCCTAAATCATGGCGAGAAACAATGCTTAGATAACTCGTTTTCTTCCAAAAAGGCCCATAACAACGGTTACTACCGCGTTAGATTTTTCAACTGTACTCGCACTCCGTTGTTGAAATATTAAAGTCTCTAGTTACGGTTCGACAGACGGTCGCAGACGTTGTGACTTCTGCGCCCGTACCCGTATTTACTGGAACAAGCGCCGTGGGCGCTAATAAAATTTTGAGACTTTTTGATGCGACGCTTACTGGAGGCAGGTGCATATTAAAGCTCATTCAAAAACTCAATAATTCATGAGGAAAAAGAAAGTCATAACCGTGTCGTATCTTGATATGGGATAAGGACGCGCTCGTTTTTTCGTCGAATTTCCTTGGCTTAGAAAACATTAATTTTCAAACTTTCTTCGCGAATTACCGTATTGAGTGGGTTCGATTTTGAAGCCACACGAAGACACTCGTCGTGCGTGTTTTGTCGGATCTAAAACACTCTTACTCGTATTTTAAATATTTTTTGAAGAAAATGACATTTTGGAATGGAATATATTGGCTTTTTATTCCTGAAAACAACCAAAACAGCAACAACTACTACAGCAACACTTTGAACAGGCGCAGCTCGGAGAGCTTCAAGTAAGCACCGCCTTGTTCTTCAGGAGCGCGGCGTGCAGTCGAGTACATACCGTAATACATGGCACACAAACCATAGCTACTGCAAAAACCAACCAGTCAGTGCAAACTAGTCTTTCCCATGAGTAAAACCTTGCAGTAAACAATGACCAATACCTCGGTAAAGAATACAAATTCATTTGTCTACTTTTGACCGGCTCGTATTTTGGCTGCATGGTTAGAACGTCTTTCTAACGTATCCAAACCATGTAATTCGGTCTGTTTTTTGTGCAGGATTCAAATTTGATGAAGCGGAGAAAAACCAAGCCAACGAGGCCAAGAAAATCCAGAAATGGGTACGTTTTATCAATTTTTATAGTTTTAAGCTAGCTCTCTACATTTTCTATGTTTACCGGATGCAATTAATATGGTCTCCATTTATGGGCATTTCTACCTTTAAAATAGTTGTACGTCCGATACTACTGTATCTAACTGTGGAAGAAGCATGATAAACATGAGATATTTGTCGAATTGTGTAATTTCCGTTTGTTAAGATGGTAATGATAGCGTTGGAACATCAGCATATTTTCACGATTATTCTATTTGAGACTCTTTATCTTTGGATTTCTTTGGTGAAATTTTATGAAAATTGGTCTAAGGTGTAATATTCCACTAAAGACTACAGGATTAAAAGGTCAGGGTAGGTTATCAACGTAGATTTTTGCAACAGACTTGGTGGATTTTAAAAAATTCTGTCTTATGATAAATTTTGAAAATTAAATATGTTGATGAGCTTACTCTGTTTGCTTTAACTACCAAGTTTAGAAGAAATTCACCGAAGAAAACATCCAAACATTTCCCATTTGTAGTGATGCGGATGGTGAGGTCGTGTTAGCATAACGATTTGACAAGATCGCTATCTACGCATGCGTTCCCAGTCACAGTAACCAGTCTCTTATTAAAAATTACCCTAGGGAACCTCCTTGAGTAACTTTTCCCAATACTGTAACCCTTCAGTTTGCAACCGCTCGTATAAGCGCGATTTAATTGGATACGTAAACAGATTTCGATAGATTGTCAAGAGAATTTTATAGATTGAATAAATTACAATTTCTTTTGAAAAATCTGCAAACGAAAGGGCTAAAGAACACTTAAATATGCAGTAGTATGTACCGGATCCGGATTCGAACTCGTCATCTCATTAATTGCACGGTGTTAATCTGAGTACTGAGCCATGTTCTTTTGTAGGCACTTGGGCTTCAAGATTCAGACGATGAAGCCGAGGCGGCTGACCAAGCAGTGGACGAGGTAACTCGATTGTTGTTTAAGTTTATTTCATATGTTAGTTCAAGCTTGGAAAGATCAGCTAAGGTATAGCCCAGTATGACTGTGATGTGGCTCAGTTTTTAAGTAAAATTAGAATGACTTAGGTCAACGTTATACCACCAGACAGACGGACAGAAAATATGCTCCGCTGTTCTATCACTCAAGGGAAGATTGAGTAGCAACCAGCGAGCAGACAAACAAAAAATCAAGCAAGTAAACTAAAAAGGCTAAGTAAGTAACCAAACAAAGATAAAAACGTACGAATGAACGGACAAGTAAACGAACTAACGGACAAGCAAATAAACAATACATGAATGAGTAAACGAATGAATGAGTAGATGAAATAAAGAAATAGATAAATAAATTAATTAATAATAAAGAAATAAATGAGTAAATTAGTAAATGAAAAAATGAATGAATAAATGAACGAACGAACGAGCGAGTGGACGGACGGACGGACGGACGAACGAACAGACAGACGGACGGACGAACGGACGAACGGACGAACGAACGGATTGGTCAAATTATTTGGATAGAAAGTTTAATAAAATACAGATGCCTACTGACACCGTGTTAGACAAATAACCTAAAACGATAAAAGGCTTTGAAATAGTTTTACAAATGCAAACGTTTTCGACGTAACTCTTTACGGTCCGAGGAAACTGGAAAAACGATTGAAAAATTCTTGCTGAACCTCATGTCGCAGCAACGAACCACGACATATTACGCGCGCGAAAAGCTACTTTTTAGACTCAATTTTTCATGCAGATTTCAAAAAATGTAGTTGCAAGTCGAAATTCGAAAATGAAGTAGGTGAAAATTGCAAAAGTTTTTATGGTACACTCACAATCTGTATTTGAGTTGTCGGACCGAATTGAGTTAATGATGACTTTTGCCCTTATACATTGGGATCTGTAAATATACTTTATGGCCTTCTATTAATTGTTAGAAAAACACAGATGATGACTTGATCGAGTGATTAACTAAGTTATTGATTGATTGACCGACCGACAGATTGTTTGATTAATTAAAGTAACAAAGGAAGCAGAAATACGGAGAGCAAGCAGTAAATGAAAACGAATGCAAGAGCGAATGAACTCAGTTGTTCTTTACTCTATATTTTTGTTTCAGATCGATAAAGAGATCGCTAAAGCGTTTAGCAACAAGCCGACTCTCAAAAAGCCAGGTGTCCCTGTCCCAAGCGCTCAAGTTGTTCCTGGCAATACCCCAGAGCCTGTCAAAGGAGCCCAGAAAGGTAACATTTTTGGCAGAGGTTTTCTTTACTCTCTTTCGTCAGTTAGCTTAGATACTTAGCTCTCATAGCCCTTTATTTGGAAAAATGAGTCCTGTGCTACAGTGCCGGTTATAATGAGAGAGATATAATGGTTACAATATAATTTTTACGAGAACATAATGACTGGTCAAAATGAGAGATAATATAATTCTTCCTGACTACTCCAACTAAGTAAATAACCTTTAATTTGGCATTCCCAAGTTCCCCCACTCCTTGCGCTGTCCACCATCAAGAAAAGTCGTGTAAAAAAATCCAGATATCATTCCCACTCGAGATAATTGTTCACTTGTATTGAGTTTTCGATATTTGTTTTCCAGCCAAACTTAATCTCGCTGCAAGCATTGCTGCCAAGCTGAACGAAAAGATTAGCTCCGGAAATGTAAGTAGTCTTTTCCCTCTTTGTATTTTTGTAATTGAAAAAAAAAAGGAAACAAGAAAAGGAAATATGACACAATTTATCTGTTCGTCCGCCCAACCATGCAACCTCCTCACAGTACTTCGTCAATCCATATCTATTCATTCCGCCATAATGGTCGATATAAAAATATACGCACCATATCAGTATCAAATCCTATATAAGGGAGTTTAAGCAAGCTAGTACGGCGACAGAATTTAACAATTTACTTTAATTTTAAGTATTTCAATAGAATAACATGTCATTTGCGTTATAACGGATTATAGATGGTGTTTTTATGCGTCCAAAACTATTCAAAACGGCTCTGGTCAGTTTGTTAACATTTAAACGACCGAAAACATTCTACGTACTGCAAACGAAGGTAGCCGTGAAACCGTGCAAATGCTCCGAATGACGTACTGTGTAGAACTATGAAGCCTTTGGAAGTACTCTTGGAACTACAAACTATTCAATCCTTTTGTGTTTGAGCGAAAAATTCTATTGTATGAAAACGTTGCCGTAGAGGTTGGCGTAGTGTTTGCTTAAACACCCTATTGGCTTGCCAGTACGGCTTTTTTAGTTATAGCAGTATGTTAGGATAGTGGACATATCAGGATTGCCGATATACCTTGATCGCTACGATACGGGAAGAACGTCACATTTTGGACGCGAATATTGTTCAGCTTCGATACCTGGAACAGATATTTCTCATACCGACCATCTATTCATTCCTACATCCATGTATAAAAGCTCACCTACTTCATACTGCCCACATGTTCGTTCATTTTCTTTCTATTTAGAACATGGATTTGACACAACAGGCGACTACCCAGATTATGAAGGGTGAATTTGTTAGCAAGATGTCTGTAAGTACCATCATTAGATGTAATAGCGCTGCGCACAGTTACTACTTTTAAACCTAAAACACGGACAAACAAACAAACAGGAATTGACAAACCAGGCGGAAAACGTTATCTCGTTATAAATATCAAAGCTCAGCAGAAAACTTTCAATAAGCTCATAATAAGACAGACATTCGTAAAGTTTGTAATTTTATTGAACTGACGTTTCAAAGTAAATGGTTTGAACCTGAGAGAATCGTTACGTGTTTGTGAAAGTTGATCGTCCAGATTCAAATATAGGCGAACCTGACATTTACTCTTCACTTGACTCTGTAGATGACCGCCGATAAGGCCGTCGAAACATCATTCACTTCTACCAACAGTCTTTCTCAAGACTGCACTAACCTGGACGATCAACTTTCACAACATCGTTTCGTTGCTAATCATGCAACATCTTCAGAGTGCTATGTTAATTACATGAGAATCACGACCGTATAATAGACTATTTACTATAATACACTATTTAGGAAGTAAGATCAGTGCACCTTACCAATGTCTGTCTTATTATGAGCTAATTGAAAGTATTTGTGCTGGGCTTCGATATTTATAAAACTCAGACAAACATTCGTAAAATCAACAGCGCCAACGACATTTGTGGGAAAGTCATATTTTCCATCGAATAACTAGTTTCTACGTTCAAACGTCGCGAAAGTTACAAGTTTATCTCGTCCTTGGTGAGGTAGAAGACAAATAACGTAATAAGGACTGTTTCCAAACTTTTCCAAATGTTTTAGTATGTCGACCTGTGGTTAGTGGAGCCATATAGCCAGACTATACTTTGCTGTGCTGCCCTTCATTGTACGTTATAGTTCGGTACTGTATGGTACATACAGTATAAATGGTACCATAAGATGTGGTATGGTAGGCTACGATATGGTATGGTATGGTAGGATATGGTATGGTAAATAGGGTACGGTATGGTATAATAGGGTACGGTATGGTATTGTATGATGGTATATATATATGTATTGGGAAGGATTGAATAGTAATCATGATTTTATGCAGCAATAGATTATTAATGTATTCATGTTTTTTAGTATAAATAAGTGT